>JAQQSW010022270.1:0-10491 GCA_028646575.1 Pseudocheirus occidentalis
ACATATAATCAGTCTCTCACAATATGTCCACTGTGGAGATGTCCTGCGTACTTACACATGTACAGCCTGTATTGAGTTGCTTGTCCTTCTGGTGGGGGTGGGTGATGATGGAGGAAGGGAAAAAATCTAGAATTTAAAGTTCTATAATCAAATGTTAAATATGCACACAAACACACATAATTATTATTATTAACTACATGCAACTGGGAATTAAGATATACAGGCACTGGGGTAGGGAGACCCATCTTGCTCTAACAGAAAGTCAGAGGGATGATGGGGGAGGACATGGGAGAGAGCAGAATGGTGGAGGTTCTATATAGTGGGATTGCTGTTTTGGGGTGGTAGGTAGGGGAAAGAAGGGGAGAAAATTTGTAACTCAAAATCTCATGGAAATGAGTGATATGAACAAGAAAATTAATTAATTAATTAATTAAAAAAGAAAGAAATATCCCTTTATAATAGTTAATTTGTATTAAATGGTTAAATAGAACTGGGCTACCACAATCCTGTACCATAATTTGCTCAGCCATTCTCCAATTAATCCCCTCAATTTCCAATTCTTTGCCACCACAAAAAGAGCTGCTATAAATATTTTTGTACAAATATGTCTTTTTTTAAAATTTTCTTTGATCTCTTTGGACTTAGCAATGGTATTGCACAGTCAAAGGGTATACACAATTTTATAGCTCCTTGGGCATAGATCCAAATTGTTCTTCAAAATGTATAGACTAGTTCATAACTCTACCAACAGTGCTTTAGTATCCCAATTTTCTGCAATTCCTCCACACTTGTCATTTGTTTTTTGTGTCATGTTAGCCCATCTGATAGGTGTGATGTTGTATCTCATACTTGTTTTAATTTGTGCTTCTCTAATAAGTAGTAACTTAAAGAATATTTTTCATATGACTATTGATAGCTTTGATTTCTTCTAAAAACTACATGTTCATATCCTTTGACCATTTATCAACTGGGCAATAGCTCTTATGTTTATACATTTGGCTCTGTTTCCTATAAATTTGAGAAGTGAGGCATCTATTAGAGAAACTTGGGGTAAAAATATTTTCCCCATTTTCCTGTTTTCTTTGTAATTTTGGCTTCATTTGTTTTGTTTGTGCAAAGGCTTTTTAGTTTTTCTAATTTCATGTCCTCAAAATTATCCATTTTACTTCCCATAATCCACTCAATCTCTTGTTTGGTCATAAACATTTCCCATTATCCATCAATCTGACATGTACCCTAATTTAATTATATTACCTTTTATCCATTTTGACCTTATTGTGGTATACAGTGTGAGATGTTGATCTACATGTACTTGCTACCAAATTGCTTTCCAGTTTTCCCAGCAATTTTTGTCAAATGATGTATTCTTATCCCCAAAACTTGGATCTCTGCATTTATAAAACACTGGAGTACTATGGTCATTTACTACTACGTATTATGCATCTAATTTATTCTATAAATTTACCATTCTATCTCTTAGCCAGTATCAGATTATTTTCATGATTGCCATTTTGTAATATAGTTTGAAATCTGTAACTGGTAGGCCACCTTCCTTAACCTTTTTTTTCATTAATTTCCTTGACATTCTTGACATTTTGTTTCTATTTTTTTCTAGCTTTACAAAATAATTCTTTGTTAGTTTGATTGGTATGGTACCAAAAAGTAAATTAACTTAGATAGGATCATCACTTTTATTATATTGGCTTAGCCTGTCCATGAACTATTAATACTTCTCTAATTGTTTAGATCTGCCTTTATTTGTGTGAAAAGTGTTGATAAAACCAAAGATCCAAACTTTAGAAGTAAGAGCTCTCTTTTTGACAAAAATGCTTATGTCTCTCCTTGATCTATTTTCCAGGTCAGTTGTTTTTCCTATAAGATATTGCACATCAAGTGGAACGTGGGGAGGGCTCAGGTGAGTATTTTCTCTATTCCATCTTGAATCCACCCACCTGTTAGCTATTATAATTATTATTACTCTTTATAGAGATTTTTACTCTTTCCTTGCTCTTAGCTGCTACTTCTACTCTCGTGTTTGTCCCTAGCAGCTCCTTCCCTCTTTCTAACTCATTGTTTCTAACCTCTAATGAACCCAAAATCAATTCATCAAACTTTTGCCAAAAATAGAAGAAGAGGTTAGGGGTCCCCTTGTGAGCAAAACACATAAGCTTTATATGTGGACTTTGAAGCACATATTTTGACTGTTCAACATTTCTTTTTCAGTTCTTTCTGAGTTTTAAATGGAGTTTCTGACAGATGAATTTTGCTAAATACATGGTATTTAAATGAGCAAGGCAATACTGTGTTTGAAGAAAGAAGTTTATATGACATCATAGTAACCACAAGTACAAAACTCAAGAGATTTATAACGTCATTAGCAGCTGAGGTGAAAATAGCTTAGTTTCTAATTTGTCCATTAATTGGCATTTTCTCCTTAAAAAGATTCCGCTGGGGTTTCGAAAACAGAAGGACATATTTACTTACTGTAAGAAATTAAGCAATAATTTGTTCTGTGTCCCTCGTCATCTTTTATTATATAAAAATATAATATATGTTATATATATTTATTGAGTCAAATTCTTTGAATCTACAGCATTATTCTTTATCCATTAATTCAACAAATATTTACTGAGTGTGCACTAAATCTGGGACATTATATTGGGCAGAATGGACCCAAATCTTCTAACAGAAGAATTAAGATTCTATGACCTTTAATTTTAAGTATGTAGGAAAAACATGAGCAAGTAAGTGCTCTATATATCCCATACCCACATACACCCTCCCACCCCCACCACAAGTTGCTAGACTCTAGCTAAACAAGCTTTTTTATGACTTCCCACTTGTCTGTGTGTGTGTGTGTGTGTGTGTGTGTGTGTGCGTGAGAGCTATGCATCATTCTGGGAATAGAGGGTACATTAGTGGTGCAGTGAAAAGATCCACTTGAAGTCCAAGGCTCTGGGTTCAAATCTGTGTTCTGCTACTTGCTTCCTGGTGACCAGAGGTAAATAATTTTGTTGCCTAGGGTCTCAATTGCTTCATATGTAATATGAAGGTGTTGTATGTAAGAATACCTCTAAGACAGTGGCCTCCAAAGTAAGGGCCATGGAGTCACCTCATAAAAAGATTTTTGGGGGGGACAGCTAGGTGGTGCAGTGAATAGAGCACTGGCCCTAAAGTCAGGAGGACCTGAGTTCAAATCCAGCCTCAGACACTTAACACTTACTAGCCATATGACCTTGGACAAGTCACTTAACACCAATTCCCCTGCCCTTCTCCCTCCAAAAAAAAAAAAAGATTTTTTTTTAAACACACAGATGCTTTTTCTCTTTGACTTATTTCAAGAATAGGCCTTGTAGTGGTATAGTCATGTTAAAGAGTATGCACAGTTTAGTAATTTTCGATCAATATTTTCAAATTGTTTTCCAGAATGAGTAGATCATTGGCTATACCAACAGTATACTAATATACCAGTTTTCCTGTAGCCCCTACAACATTTATCATTTTCCTCTGTTTTTTTTTGTTCTTTACTAATCTGAAGGGATATGAGGTAAAATCTCAAAGTTGTTTTGATTTGCATTGTTCAATTTATTAGTGATTTAGAGAATTTTCTTCATATGGTTGTTAATAACTTAGATTTCATCCTCATAAAGTTTACTTTTAGGGGGCAGCGAGGTGGCGCAGTGAATAGAGCACTGGCCCTAAAGTCAGGAGGACCTGAGTTCAAATATGGCCTCAGACACTTAACATTTACTAGCCGTGTGACCTTGGGCAAGTCACTTAACCCCAACTGCCCTGCCCTCCCCCTCCAAAACAAAAGCAAAATAAATAAAAAGAAATTAAAAAGAAGACTCTTAAAAACCTGGAAAAGACTTACATGAACTGATGCAAAGTAAAATGAACAGAACCAGAAGAACATTGCACAGTAACAGCAATATTGTATGAGGATCTACTCTAACTTACTTAGCTATTCTCAGAAATGAAATGACCCAAGACAGTTCTGAAGGATTTATAATGAAAAATGCTATCCATCCCCAGAGAAGGAACTGGCAGTGCTTAAATGCAGATCAAAGAAATTTTTTTTACTTTGTTTATTTTTCTTGGGGTTTTTTTGGTCTGTTTTTTCTTTCACAGCATGATTTACATGGAAATGTGTTCTGCATGACTATACATGCATAACCTATGCCAAATGGCTTGCCTTCCTGGGGGTAGAAGGAGGACAGAGAGATTTTGGAACTCAAAATTTGAAAAAAAGAATTTTAAAATTGTTTATATGTGTTATTAGGAAGAAACAAAATATTAAATTATAAAACTGTTCATATCTCTTGACTATTAAGATATAATTCCTAGTCTTACAAATTTGAATTGTTTACTTATATATCATTGAATATAAGACTTTTATCAGAGAAACTTGCTGCAAAAATTGTTTTCCCAAGTTACCTGTTTCCCTTCTGATTTCAAACTACATTTGTTTGTATAAAAACTTTCTAATTTTATATAATCAAATTATCCATTTTGTATTGTGGGATTCCCTATCCTTTGTTTAGTTATGAACTCTTTCCACAGATATGAAAGGTAATTTCTTCATTGCTCCTCTGCTTTGTTTATTATACGACCTTTTATAACATCTGGAACTTATCTTGATGTTTGGTATGACACTGATCTAAAGCCAAGTATTCGAAGTAAGTTTACAGCCCATCGGCTTAAACTCATCAATTCACAGATCAGATGTATGAAAGAAAGAAGCTGTATTATTGGTTTATGAATTAATTCAACAAGTCCAAAAACTGTACTTACTCTACCTCTATGTGGTAAGACACGTGCTACATGTCTTAAGCTTTTCTTTTATGCTTAGGTGTGATTCCTTAGGAGCTAGTACTGCTTATCTTCTATCCCAATCTGTTCTTGAAATAAGGCAGGCATATACCAACTCCTTCCAATTCCTGTTTTATGGCTCTCTCCCTAATGACACAAGACCATACCAAATGGAACAAATCACATCATCAGGCTTGAGATAGACTTATTGGCACCCAGAATTGCCTGAGAAATGATTAATGAATGTTTAAAAGCATGGATAGCCTGCTCTTTTTCTTGCATTCTAGCTGAAACAACAGCTGGTCTCTATATCATTTTATGTATACTGAAATCTTGATTTGCAAGTAGCTTCCTCTAGTTTTGCAAAAGCTTCATCTATATTCTATTATTTCTACATCTATATTTACACACATACATGTGTATATAGATATGTGTGCGCATGTATCTGTATTGTATATGTGTGTATGTAAATAGATACAAATCTATAAATGTAGCCAAGATCCCAATGCTCTTAACTTTTAATGACTTACTACACAGTAGTGGCAGCCATGGGATATTGATGACAATCTGGGGCTCCGCTCTGAAACATCCAAGTATAGAGATTATGATGGTACAAAATTGGTATCCACTTGAGAGGTACAAGTGGAAGGCAAAGGAAAAGAAGTGATTGATGATTGGCTGCTCAGGATTGGCCATCAGCTAGGATCAACCAGAGGAGTTAGGAAACACCACCAAGTAGCTGGAGTGCAGATGACCTGGTGAATTAACTCAGTTCCTGTCTAGAGCTTCCGGAAAAGAAAAGCTACTTTCATTCACTTGTCCAACCGCTCACTTCTTGTTTACCACCAGCAGGAGGAGGAATGAGAAAGAGTTACTTTTTGTAGTTTCTCAATGGCCAGCCAAAGGAGCCACAATTAGGAAACATTTCTTTAATTGCTTACTTTCACTGCAAATTCTATTTGAAGCTGTTAGTTTAAAAAAATATATGTATATCTACCACGAATTTGTTAGCTTATGAATGTATAAAATTGAGAAAGGAGGATTTAATTCTAAATGGGAAGAGAAGAGATTTTTCCCAGTCCAAGCTGAGTGGACCTTACCTCCCTATGCAACTCAAAGAATTGCAAAGCTTTGATAATTTTTTGAACAGATAACTTCTTTCTCCTCTCATCCAAGGAGGAGGAGAAAACTTAAAGCTTGCAACAGTGTATTTAGGATAAGACATTACTTCTTCATGGCAAATAAGAGAGACAGAAGATATACATACATACATACATACATACATATATATATATGTATATATATATATCCTACTGTTTTGTACCAACTATTGATTTTTGTATATGTCCATTTGGCAATCTAAGACAAAAATATCAATTAATTTCCACAACAACCCTGCAAGGTAGGTAATTATTGCTATTATCTCCATTTTACAGTTGAGGAAACTGAGGCAGAGAGAGGTTAAATGACGTGCCTAGGGTCATACAGCTAAGAAAGTGTTTGAGGCCAATTAGAGCTCAGGTCTTTCTAACTCTAAGCCCAGCTTAGAGCTCTTTCCACTGAGCCACCAGCTGACTTTCTTTCATACGAGGTATGTGACCCTAAGCAAGTCACTAAACTTCTCAATTCCTGGACAACTTTCTACAATTATAAATTGCAAGCAAGTTACAGATCTGAATCAGTGGAAGGAGCATATATGCCAGCAGTTCCCATGAGGGATGAAATCAGTCTTCCTCTTCCCTTCTCCCCCAAGGGGAGTTAATGGGAGTACTAGACTTATAGGTATAATAAAGAATAGCATTTCCTTTTCCGTTTCATTCATAGGGAGGGGGTATGAGGGACAATCTGTCGGAGGGGGAGGGGAGGAATTAGGGGGAAGGTATAAACTATTGTGATGTGACATCTCTGAAATTTTCCAAAATCCAATATTCACTTTCCCATGTGGTTCCTAGAAGGTAAAGCTTGCAAAAATTATACACCCTGGGACTTGTCTGTGTCAGAAGCTGAGAAGAATTAGGAATCATGCCTTTGTTTTTCTTAGCACCAGGCAGACTCCTAATGGCACTCTGGGCTGACTCTGGACTCCGCAACTGAAGAAGAATCATTAGAACCTAGACTTAGGCCTGGAAAAAGACCTTAACATTTCATTTTTAGATGAGAAACTTATTTTATAGATGAGAAAATTGGGGACAAAAGTGGTTTGCCCAAGGTCACACAGAGAATTTCAAGAGAATTCTGAGAAACTACAAGGATTATTACAGGGTTTTAAAACAAAGTCTGTTAGAAAAAAAAATTTAAAAGTCATTCTATTTCAAAAGGAAAGCTGAAGACTAACTCAAGTATAGGGAGAATCAATGAGAACAGAATAACAGCTGGTCAATAATGTTATAGGAAAATATTATCTATGCCAATTGCCCCACCCAATCTTTCTGATGTCCTGACCCTCCTCCTTCCAAGAACTTGGGACCCCATTGGTCACCTATCTACCATACCTAGCACTTCCAACCAAGCCTGGTTTTTGCAGGAATATACTGTTCTCAGGACGTACCTATCTGCACAACCATAATGTAAAAGCAGAATCATAGAATTTTAAAACATTGCCTAATTTAGAGCCAGAAAGTGTTTTAAATTGTAATTTGGTTTTTTTAATTTTTGCAAGATACTTTAGTCCCAATACCTCATTTTATAGATGATGTAGTCCAGGCCTTCTTCCTCCCCCCCCCCACACACACAATTTTTCTACTCCGTTTTCCCCATGGTTAGCAAGGAAAACCTGAGTTCAAATCCAGTCTCAGTCACTTCCTAGATGTTTGAACCTGGTAAGTCACTTAAAAAAAATCTCTGCCTCGATTTCCTGAACTGTAATAATGGAGATAATAATATTACGGACCTTGCAGGAGTAAAGAGAATATATAAACAACTATGTACAAACAAGACTGTTTTTGCTTTACATTCTAGAAAAGGAGATGATGCCATGACATGCAAGTGAACTGGATTTAAGTGAGGTAGGACTATGCAAAGTCACCAGCCTCACTTTCTCCTCGGAAGCCATCTGGGTGAAGTGGCCAGAAACAGATCAGGATGCCTGGAAATGGCCCCCATGTAGCAGGGCCTTGGCCTTTTTAACCTAAGATCTTGATAGGTCTCAGTTTGACTGAGGCAGCACCCATTCATTCAGTGATTAAGACTAGTTGAGAAATGAGTCAGGAAATAACCTCTTTTACCTAGTCAAGAATAAAAAATATCAATCTGGGAGGGGAAGACCCTCAGGATTTTTGGCCAAAATAGAAATAATTGCTATTTACATTCAGTCTGAGGTATAATTAGGATAAATTGGAAACCCTCTCCAAGTGAATGCACTAGGATTAAGGGGAATTAGGAAAAATTTTTACAGAAGAGTAGCGGAGTATGAGAAGGCTGTTGTTGTTTTAAGTCCTTTGTTTTCAAAAAAGACCAATGACATCACAGGTGATTTCTTGACTTGTGTGTCACACCAAGACTGGAAACATAGCAAGGGGCCAGGTTACAAAGGGCTTTAAAAGTCAAACAGAGGAATTTATCTTTGATCCCACAAGTAATAAGAGATCAAGAGTTCTCAAGAGATGAAATCACAGTCTCAGTCCCATAATGGTGAGTTAATGTGAACACTGTGTTTACTACCCTTCACATATTCCATGGTCCAGTGACATTGGCCTCCTTGCTCTTGCTGACAGAACATCACAAGACTCTCCATCTCCTGACTCCATGCATTTTCATTGGCTGTTGCCCCATGCCTAATTCATTCACCCTCCTCATTACCTCTTCCTGGTTTCCGTTTTCCTTCAAGTCTCAATTAAACTGCCTTCTAAACACCCTCAATCCTGGTGCTTTCTCTCTGAAATGATCTCCAATTTTTCCTGAACACAGCTCGTACATTCATCGTTGTTTTTCTTTTTTTGCATATTGTCTCTCCCATTAGATTGTGAGATCTTTGAAACCAGAGATGTTTTTGCCTTTCTTTGTACTCCCAACGTTTAGCACAATACTTAGCACACAGTAGGTGCTTAATAAATGTTTGTTGAAGCAATATTGTAAGATGATTGACTCTGAATGACTTAACTATTCTCAGTATCACAATGATCCAAGACAACTCTGAAGGACTTAATGATAAAAAATGCTATCTCCAGACAAAGAACTGATCGTGTCTGAATACAGAAGGAAGCACACTTTTTTTACTTTATTTTTCTTGACGGCTTTTTTTTTTGGACTATGTTTTCTTTCACAACCTGACTACTATGGAAATGTTTTGCATGACTACACATGAATAACTTAGATCAAATTACTTGCCTTCCCAGTGACCGGAGGAGGTGGGGAAGAGGGAAGAAGGAGGAAGGGAGAGAATTTAGAACTCAAAGTTTGAAAAGTGAATGTTAAAAATTAGTTTACATGTAACTGGAAAAATTAAACACAAAAAGAAAATGCTTGTTGACTTGATGTGAAAAGTTGTATCAAGAAAGGGAGAAGGAATGTGGTGCAGGAGAAAACTTAATGATATTGGGTCTGAGTTAAAATATCAGTTCTGCCACTTATTAGCAGCATGACCTTGGGCAAGTCACATAAACTCTCTAGGTTTGCATTTCTTTATCTATAAAATAAGAGGCTTAGACTAGATGGCCTCAAGTCCCTTCAAACCAGAGGTGTGCTGATAAATATTTAACAATTAGCTTCTCTAGAAAAAAAAGTACTCAGGATATACACTTCATTATTAATTTGTTTCTTCACAGTTTCTCAAGTTTAAACAACCAAGAAAACAATAAAGCAACCTCTATTTTGTAGTATTTATGGGTTTCTAAGGTTTAAATACTCACACTAAAAATTTAACAATTGGTTCGATCAGCTGGTTTAAGTGACCCTAACTCTAAATATGTGATTCTAGGGGCTGGAGCTAAGATGGCGGCATAGAAGCAGCAAGGTCCTGCAGCTCCCACACCTCCACCCTGAACACCCATAAAATTATGAGCCCAGACAAAGCCTAGGACTCTCAGACTCACAAAAATACAGAAAACACATCTCTTGCTGAAGGCAGGTTGGCAGCAGGGGCTCATCATGGCAGCCGGGAGCAGAGGAGCGGAGGACGGCCAGGCCTGGGGCAGTGGGAAGGAGCCAGGCTGAGCTGAGCTGAGCCCAGCCATGTCGCAGCCAGTCTTCAGAGGAGAAGATCTACAGCCTCCAGCACTTCCACACCTGCCAAGGTGTGACGAATGGGGACGGGAGACAGGCAGCTCGCACTGGAGTAGAGACTGGCCCAGCCCAAAACAATAGCTGAGGCCAGGCCAGACCACAGGGCAGCCAGGAGGAGCTGAGCCTCCCAAGCTGCAGCTTGAGTATACTTCAGAGATCTAAAGCACCTGCCTGAGGGGATCTTAAAACCAGGGTCAGACAGTTAGTGAAAGTGAAACTTTGAAAATTAATTTGGGGAAGGTAAAGCAGTTCAGCCAATCTGCCCCCAGGGCAAAGAAGCAGTGGGGGAAGGGAACTGCTGGAAGCAGTGGTGGCCCCCACCAGGCTGCTTCAGAGTCCCTGGCCTGCGGACTCTGCAGGGGGGCTGAATCGATTAATCAGGGCCAAGTGCTCTTGCGTTGAGTGGCCTGGATCCAGATCATGGTCATGGGTGGTGGTCCTGGGGTGCACTTTCAGCAA
>JAQQSW010022271.1:0-10491 GCA_028646575.1 Pseudocheirus occidentalis
CTAAGGGCTTTACAAATATTTTTGTAATACAAGTGCTGTACTGAGTACTTGGGAATATAAATAGAGAAGCATGATAGTCCTTGCCTGCAGTGTGTTTACATTTTAACAGAGAAAGCTTGGAAGAGGGTTCAGCAAACAGGGGATGCCAAGGCAGGAAGTGCTTAGGGTTCAGTATCAGAGTGGAGGGAAAAGCCAGGAGAGTTCAATGACAATGATGTTCAAGTCAGGATGGGAGGGAGAGGAAATGGTGAAAATAAACATTTATTAAGTAAAAAAAAAAAAATAAAAAAAAATAAAGTTACTGTAGACATTATAAAATATGTGGAAATTTACCTGCCAAAACAAACCCAGGACCTATATGAATACAACTACAAAACAGTTTTCACATAAATAAAGTCAGACCTAACTAACTGGAAAAACATCAATTGCCTGTGGCTGGGTTGAAATAATATAACAAAAATGACAACTTTACCTAAATGAAATTACATATTTAGTGCAATACCAATCAATCTACCAAAAACTTACTTTATACAGCCAGAAAAAAATAGTAACAAAATTCATTTGGAAGAACAAAAGGTTCAGAATATCAAGGCAATTAATGAAAAGAAACGTTAGGGAAGGTGGCCTAGCCGTACCAGATTTTAATCTCTATTATAAAGCAGTAGTCCTGAAAACTGCCTGGTACTGGCTAAGGAATAGAGTAGTGGATCAATGGAATAGATTGGGAACAAAAGACTCAGGAGTCAATGACTATAGTAATGTACTTTTTGATAAGCCCAAAGACTCCAGTTTCTGGGTTAAGAATTCACTATTTGACAAAAACTGCTGGGAAAACTGGAATATAGTACAGCAGAAACTGGGCATAGACCATTATCTAACACCATACACCAAAGTCAAGTCTAAATGGATGCATGATCTAGATATAAAGGCTGATACTGTAAATAATCTAGAGAAGCAAGAAGTAGTTTACCTCTCAGATTTCTGTAGAAGGGAGGTCTTTATGATCAAACAAGAGTTAGCATTATAAAATGCAAAATGGATACTTTTGATTACATTAAATTGAAAAGATTCTGTACAAACAAAGCCAGTGTAACCAAGATAAAGATGGAAGTGGGAAATTGGGAAAGAATTTTTACAACCTCTGATAAAGGCTTCATTTCTCAAGTATACCAAGAATTGAGCCAAATCTATAAGAATATAAGTCATTCCCCAATTGATAAATGGCCAAAGGATATGAACAGGCAATTTTCAGAGAAAGAAATTAAAGATATCTAAAAGAATATAAAAATGCTTGAAATCACTATTGATTAGAGAAACGTGAATCAAAACAATTCTGAGGTACCACATCTCACCAGTCAGATTGGCTAAGATGACAAAACAGGAAAATGACAAATGCTGGAGAGGATGTGGAAAAATTAGAACTGTAATACAATCATTCTGGAGAACAATCTGGAACTGTGTCCAAAGTGCTATAAATAATTGCACACCCATTGACCCAGCAATATCACTTCTAGGGTTGTATCCCAAAGAGATCTTAGAAGTGGGAGGAAGACCTCTATGTACAAAAATATTTATAGCAGCTCTTTCTGTGGTGACAAAGAACTGGAAATCAATGGGATGCCCATCAATTGAGGAATAGCTAAATGAGTTGTGGTATATGAATGTAATAGAATATTTTTGTGCTATAAGAAATGAGGAGCAGACAGACTTTATATTTACCTGGAGAGACTTATACAAACTGATGCTGAGTGAGAAGAACAGAACTAGGAGAAATTTGTACACAATCACAGACACAACACATGTGTGAAGACCAACTTCGATTGAGGGGATTTTTCTCAGCAATGAAAGGTTTTAAGACACCTCCAAAAGACTCATGATGGAATGAGGTATCCACATTCAGAGAAAGAACTAGAAAAAACAGAGTTTGAATGCAAATTGAAGCAAACTACCTGCTCTCTTTCTTTTTCTTGTTTGGTTTTGTTTCCTCTTTCCCATTGTTCATTCCATGGCTTATAATCCTTCTTTATAACCTCACTAATGTCTAATGTGAAAGTATTTGCAGATTTTATACTTGATTGCATGCCGCCTAGGGCAGGGGAAGGGGAGCAGGGGAGGGGGGACAGAGAGGGGGAGAAAATTTGAAACTCAAAGGATTGTGGAACTGAATCTTGTAAACTAAAAGTAAATAAACAAATTAATAAAGACTATTAACTATTAAAAATAGTTAATCTGGGGGAAAAACCCTTAAAAAGTTAAAACTATTAGCAAATTCATTTAAAATTATTTGGTTTGCCATTCATTTGTGAAGTTCTTTTGTTTTTTTTTACTTAGAAAAACCTGTCTATCTCACCTACTTATCTATGTGCAATCAATTGTTAAGACTTATTGATTTATTTCTTCAAAAACTGTAGCCCTGGGCCCTTATTCTCTATTCTAGTACTCTCTGGGCCTTAGTGCAGGCCCTTATCACTTCACAACTAGATTACTGAAAATAGCCACCCTGTATTGAGTCTCTTCCTGTTCTAATCCACTCTTCCCACACAGCTGATTATAAGGTAATGAGGAAATACACAGCAGCTTGGAAGAGCTAATAAAGGTTTCATCAAGAAAGTGGCATAACCACTCAGAAACCAATAATTACGGATTTTATCTGCTCACATTGTCTTCCAGTTTTGTAGACAACAGAGAGGCTCAGTAATCTCCCTTCATGTAACTGTTCGTTCAGTCATTTATCATATTAACAGTGATTATCATTGTTTTTATTTTAAATGAAGAAGGTGGTACAAAACTGAGTTTTGAAAGGAAGACATGAATTCCAAGAGGCAGACATGAGGAAGGTGTGTGTAATGCCAAGCAAAGGCAACTTCCAAGGTTCAGAATACCAGCATAGTAACTCTATTCTATTCAGTGACAAATTAAGGCAAAAAAAATAATAATAAACCATTCACAGAACAGGTGTAACTCATTCATTTAGAAAGTAAGTTCTCAATTCAATCCTAGTACTACTCTACCCCTGGACAGTACATTCATTTAGTCAATCAAAGTCTCTCTTTTCAAATGGAGATTACTTTCCAATCATAAACAAAGTACATTCATTTGGTCAGTCAAAGACCACAAAAAGTCAAAAGTTTCCCACCCCTGGATGACAACTGAAATACAATACCATCATTAATGCCATCACTTTCTCAAAAGAAGCAGGAGAGCAAAAGAGGCCATCTACCCTTAAGCTACAAGGTTAAGACACCATCACAGCATTGAAAATCCAAGAAGTCCTTTTTTTCATCTTGACACAAGGCAAGTTCTCAGCAATCTCTATTTCTGAGGAGACAAAGCTTAACAAAACCACAAGATACATTGCCAGTGTCTTCAACAATTCACTCTCTGCCTGCAGAACAGTCCCAGAACCCCTGAAAACATCAGCAAGACCCTCTTTCAGGATTTCTGTAAACACACAACAAAAAAATCCTTCTTCAAGGATTCTGAACAAACAGCAAGGTTCCAGGACCTCTGCAACAACAGCACTGTCCTTCACTAGCAGACAAATCTGGCAAAACATCAAAACAGACAAAATACGGGCATCATAGCCACGCCTCCTCAGTTCTTAGCACCTCTGGGTGGCATTTCTCAAAAGTCCTGGGCAGCTCCAATTTGCCCTTAGTAGTCTCTCAACAACTCTGGCCCCAGCAGTTATCCTCTCTCTCTGCCTCCATGATAATGCTCCCCAAAAGTCCTTCTGGCCTCCTCTCTGCTTGGGCCTCTCTCTAAATCCATGGCACCAGCTCCTTCCAGTTCAGTCTTTTCTCTTCATGTCAACAAGTCCATCTCATGAGTGGGATTCACAAGCTCTGAGTTTTAACATTCAACCTGAAAACCAAGCCAATAGAGGGGGGTCTTTAAATTCCATTACCATTACAGTGTGTGATGGGAGATGTAATACTATGTATGTATTAGTAAGAGGGTAAGAAAACTGAAAAGATAGGAAAGATCAGACTAGAAGAGCTTTTATATCAGATGAGTTTGTGCCACCGGGATTTGTCGAAGTTGGAAGGGTGACATAATCAGATCCATTCTTTAAGAAAACCACTTTGTTAGCTCTATGGAAAAAGGAATAGAGAGATCTGAGTTGGAAACAAGTTAGAAAGCTGGTTCAGTAGTCCAGGGCAGAGGTGATTAGAGCCTTAACTAGTGTATTAGTTGTGTGAGTAGAGAGGAAGGGACTTATGGGGAAGATATTTTGGAGATAGAATGACAAGGATTGGCACCTAATTGAATATATTGGCTAAGTGCAGAGTTGAGGATGATCCTGAGGTTGTGAACCTGGGTACCAGGAAGGATGGTGAGGTCTTCAACAGTAATGGATAAATGTGCAAGAATGGAGGGTTTGCAAGGGAAGACAATGTGTTCTGTTTTGAAAATGCTGAACTTGAAATTTTTTCCAATAGGTAGCTGGTGTTGCAAGACTGCATCCCACACTAGGACAACATATATGGATCTGGGACTCATCTTTATAGAGATAATTGAACCCTTGGGAGATAATTAGACACCTGTAAGAGAGCTTCAGTTTACACTTTGTTAGTGTGCATGAATGGAAGCTGAATCAGTAAAAGAGACTGAAGTAGTAGCAGAACAAGGAGACAGTCTTCTGAAATTCAGAGAGGAGAAAGTATCCAGGAGGAAAGTAGTCAAAAACATCAAATGCATCAAAGAAAGCAAGGAGGATTAGAATTGAGAAGAGGCCATCAGATTTGGTGATGATTTCTACTGTCATATATATTCTCCTGTTTGCTATATCCCTTCAATAACACATCATCTTTCACCTCTACTCTTTTACTTAGGATGTCCTCTATCCTGAGAATGTTCTGCCTCCAAACTTCCATCTACTGGAACCCCTAAATCCCTTCAAGGATTAGCTCACATGCCAGGTCCTTTCTGATCTCTTTCCTTATTTTTTCCTTATTGTCTCTTTCCTTACTATGTCTCCACAGAGCTGTTATTTTCTTTACTCAAATCATTGTAGAATTGTTGGGTTTTGGCATATATCTCATATTTATCTGTCTGTGAATGTGATATCTCCCTTTAGTAGAATACTAATTCCTTGAGGGCAGGACTTTTTTATGCTTTCACATTTATCCCCAGTACTTAGTACAGTATGTGTTATATAACATTCCATTAAATGAGACAGCCAGATAACTCATGGGAGAATGCCAGCCCTGGAGCCAGGAAGACTCATCTTCTTGAATTCAAATCTGGCCTCAGACACACAACTAGCTAAATAACCGTGACCATGTTACATAACCCTGTTTTGCCTCAGTTTCCCCCTCTGTAAAATGATCTAGAGAAGGAAATGGCAAACCACTCCAGTATCTTTGCCAAGAAAACCCCAAATGAGGTCACAAATAGTTGGACACAACTGAAAATTACTGAACAACAGTGCCATTAATAAATGCATGTTTGCCCTACTCAGTTGCTCCCAGAAGGACTCAGATGTTTGAGACACAATTAGAGAGAAATTACAGTGATTTTTAAAAATTTAATTGATTTGTTTGTTTGCTTTTGGTTTGCAAGATTGAGTTCCGCAGTCCCTTGAATTCCAGATTTTCTCCCCTCCCCTCCTCCCATGGTGGCATGCAGTAGGGTGTGGGGTCTGCAAATACTTTCACAATGGGCATTGATCTGGCTGTGTGGAGGGGTTGTGGCCGTGGAGCGAACAGTGGGAGAGAGGAAAGAAAACCAAACGAAGAACATAAAGAGACCATGTAGTTTAGAGTGATTCTATGGTCATAGGAAGGATTGATATGAATGAGAAATGGGGGAAAGAATATATTAGACTATGAAGTCAGCTTATTCCCACCTCGTGTCAACCAAGGAAAGTAGCTCAGAGAAGACCAAGATGTGTTTCTGACTCCTGGCTCCTGGACAAACTTTTGCATAGGGGCTGAGATCGGGGAACTATGATACAAGGGAAGGCTTCAGAGTGGATGCAACATGCTCTGCCATCCCTGTTTTGAACTGTAATATAGAGAGAGCCTTAGTATCCTACCATGGAGGGAAACTTTCAAGTGCTCCTCTCAACAACAACACTGTCCCAAGAATAAGAATGGAGGACCCCAGATAAGAAAGGCTGTTCTCAGGAAAAAAGACATCTGGGGAGAGCTAAGGACAGGAGAGGTGACGATGAGAATAAATGACCAAATGTAAAGGGCTATGGCAAGAGAAGGCAGTAAGATGTAAGAAACTAGGAGAAGCAATACCATGCTACCCGGTGCATCACTCTTGTTTTGTTCATGACTTTTTTGTGTTTTCATTGACCTACAAATAAATGTCTTGTTCCTTGAAAAAATAAAAAAAAATAAATGCATGTTTGACTGTTTTATTCTTGGCATATAGAAGGCATTGATAAATATGTTTGCTTAATGGGTTAAATGTAAGCTTCTGGTGAGTATGGATTTTTTTCTTTCTTTGTATTTGTCTGAAGTAGTTAGCACAGTAATGGAGACATTTAATAAATACATATTAATAAATACAATTACTGAATTGTAATAGTAAAACTATTATCTATTAAAGAATATTACTTTTGAAAGTTTGCTGTTCCTTACCAAGACCTTCCTCATTGATGCCCTTTCTGCATATAAAGGAGATTCTCATAAAATATTTATGTAGATGAGAAAGCATGCATAGAGTTTAGTAGCTGTACATTTTCTTGATCAGCTTTACTTTTCTGGCACCGGTAAGATCAAAAGTGAAAAAGATGAAAGATATTCTGTGAAATTATAGTATATCATTTATATTTTTCCTTCATTCCAACATGTAAACTGCTTAGTTTGACAAAGTATATAAGATATGTTTCCATTTAAGATATGGATAGAATAATCACATTGGTTGTCAATGCATAGACATAGCTCATGGGTAGCATGGATAAATATTTCTTTAAAACCTAAACCCTCTCCAAGGTAGATTGTGATTTATGCCTTGAGGGAAGAAAGAGAAGGGCCATGACTGGGTATTTGCTCTTTTCATATAGAGAGAAAGAACAGTTTCACCCTGAGGAGGTCTATTCTAGAAGTTTCAATGGCTGCCCAAGTGTCATGGGACAGGTAGTTCTCTGTGTATGAACTTCCAGCTCTTAAGAACAAGGTAGAGACTTGGAAAACACACTGCTTTAAAGAGATGTTAGCTTTGACAGGCATTAAGAAATCTAAAACTACACACATCTTAACACACTTAAAGGGATCAATGACCTAAATGTCTGAACCACACACTAATGAATGTATTACCGACTTTAGGATGATAAATCCTAAAATGTGGCTTTCTAGATACGTGAATACCACTTTGCTAGAAATATCACCATTACTGACTTTGTACTCTACCTGTTGATGTTCAAATACTTACTCAGGAAAGGAAATACAAAGCAGACATAAGGAAGTACTATCTGGCTCATTCTCTTAGAGCCAAACTGGTTACATCTCCCTTAATGGTGTTTTAGGGGTACAGTAAGGGGTTTTGAATGTCTCTTCTCTATAGCCATTGGCTCAAATCCTTAATATCAATTAGCTTTTACTTAGTGATCTAGATAGATAGATAGATAGATAGATAGATAGACAGATAGATAGATAGATATAAATATATAAATTTTTTTTTCAAAAATATGAGCAAGGGGGAAAAAGTACTGACATTCCCCCACCCAACATTCCAGTGGTACATTTTGCCCTATTCCACCTGGATCTCTGGGGACAATGTGTTTAAACTTACCTCAGTTCCTAATATCAATTAGCTTTTACATAGTGACTGATATTTTTAAAGTATAAGCAAAGGAAAAAGAAAAAACATTAACATCCCCCCACCCAACATTTCAGTGGCACATTCAGCCCTACCCCACCTGGATCTCTGGGGATAATGTGTTTAAACTGACCTCAGTTCCTATATAACACTGGTTCCACCAAATTCATGTCTAAATACATCCAGTTAAGTCTTTGTCTCAGATATCAACACGCTACGTCCCAAAAATTACTCCATGCTTCTCTGGGTAGTAACACTAACATTAACTAAAAATCCCAAATTTTGGTATGCTGGGATGCCCAGACACTGGGATATATAGTAGCCCTGAAACACGGTCTCTGACTTATCAAAACTTAAAGGATTGGAAGCTCTAATTCCTTCACCTAAAACAGAAATCAATAAACCCAAAGGCCAAGCACTAAGATACACTTTATAGAACCACATGTTAGCCTCAGAGGGAAGGTCTTGAGGCCTCTTGCCTTAAAACATTTATTTCTGATTGGATTTTATCATAAGCAAAGGAGTCAAACCAAGAGCAGAAGAGACAACAGAAAGAAAAAAAAATGGTCAAGATTTGACCTTTTGAAAGCATCCCAAATTCATTTCTGTAACTGAAGCCAATCAAATAGGCTGCCTGCCATTCTACTCCAGGTTAGCAGTACAGAACCAGTTACAGAATGTTGGCACATGTTTCAGCATCTCTCCAAGGAATTTTCATTACATGTTATTGCATCCCTCCTAGAAACAGGCTTCCAGCCTCTTTCATACAAGGAAACACGATCTATCTATGTACCAATCCCTATCACACAGACAAAGCTGATAGGGGCCTAGGCTCAAGATAGTTTAGTTGAACCCATGTTCCACCTGGAAGTAGAGGCTGGGATAGAAGAGAAGAGCACAGCCTTTCCCTCTACAACCCCACAGGACTCTAGAGACAGAGTATGTACTATTAACCACAGGGAGCACAAGCAAAAAAGTCCCATTCAGGTGGCTAGCTCTCCTTTGAAAAGCACAATCACGGGGGGTGGGATCAAGATGGCAGAATAGAAGCAGGAAAATTCCATGGCACCCCCCATAACCACCTCAAACACCTATAAAATAGGACTAAACAAATTTTAGAGCTCCACAACTGACAAAGTGATAAAGAAACAAACCTCCCACTGAAGGCAGCCTAGCAGGTAGACAGGAAGGGTTCATTGTAGAATGCTGGGAGCTGAGCCGAGCCCACCATGAAACTCGGTCTTAGCCCGAGGGTGGCCTAAACAGCCCAGCTAGTTCATTCGGGAGAGTGGATCACCAGCAGCTCTGGCAGTTTCCAGAATTATCAACCCATAAATGAAAAAGACAAAGTGAAAGGTCAGGGGAACGTGGCTGAATTTGGACGGTATGGAGGAGCAGGTCTGACTGTCTGCCAGAGATGGCAGCCTCCTAATAGCTCCAGCACCTGCAAAAACCCCAGCCATTTGGGACAAAGCTCTCCCCTCTCGAAGCAGAGATCTACTGTGGCTCAAAAGTCAAGTTAATTGACTGGCAAAATGAGCAGGCAAAGAAAGCAAAGCAAGCTCAGCAATTTAGATTCCTTTAGGGGGAATAAAAAGGATCAAAGCATGGAATGGGAGGAAGACAAAGAAGTCAGAACTCCTGCACCCAAAGCTTCCAATAAAATACCAACTGGTTACAGGCCATAGAGGAGCTTAAGCAGGATTTTGAAAACTAAATAAGAGTAGTGGAAGAAAAATTGGGAAGAGAAATGAGAATGATGCAAGAAAATCATGAAAAGAGAGTCAAAAACCTGACTGAGGAAAATAACACCTTAAAAAATAGACTAACTCAAATGGCAAAAGAGGCCCAAAAAGCCAATGAGGAGACAAAACCTTAAAAAGTCAAATTTGCCAGATGAAAAAGAAATTTCAAAAACTCACTGAAGAGAATAAGTCCTTCAAAATTAGATTGGAGCAAATGGAAGCTAATGACTTTACGCGAAATCAAGATAACTATTAAACAGATTGAAACAAATGAAAAAAATAGAAGGCAATGTGAAATATCTCATTGGAAAAACCACTGACTTGGAAAATAGATCCAAGAGAGGCAATTTAAAAATTATTGGACTACCTGAAAGCCATGATCAGAAAAAGAACCTAAAAAGGAAAACCGCCCTGATATTTTAGAACCAGAGGGCAAAATAGAACTTGAAATAATTCACTGATCACCTCTTGAAAAAGATTACAAAAAGAAAACTCCTAAAAATGTTATTGCCAGGTTCCAGAGTTCCCAGATCAAGGAGTAAATATTACAAGCTGCCAAGAAGAAACAATTTGAATACTGTGGAGACATAATCAGGATAATCCAGGGTCTAGCAGCTTCTACATTAAAGGATTGAAGGGCCTGGAATATAATATTCTGGAGATTAAAGGTGCTACGCTTGAAACCAAGAATCACCTACCCAGCAAAATTGAGTATAATGTTTCAGAGGAAAATATGGGCATTCAATGAGGTGGAGGACTTTCAAGCATTCTTGTTGAAAAAACCAGAGCTGAATAAAAAGTTTGACATTCAAATACAAGAAGCATGAGAAGGTTAACAGGGAAAAGAAATCATAAGGAACTTATCAAAGTTGAACTATTTACATGCCAATATGGAAAAATTATCATTGTAACTTCTGAAACTTTTCTCAGTATCAGGATAGTTGAGGGAAATATAAATGTGTGTATATAT
>JAQQSW010022272.1:0-10491 GCA_028646575.1 Pseudocheirus occidentalis
CTTAATTGCCAAATTTAATGGCCTTTTCTCAATCCTTATTCTTCTTGGCCCCTTTTCAGGGGCAAGAAACATCAAGAGATCACCTTCTTTTCCTTGATACCTTTTCTTAGGTTTTCATGACTCTTCTCTCTCTTGGTTCTCTTCTGACCTATCCAACCACTCCTTCTCATTTTTTTTTTGCTGTATCTTGAGCTAGGTCACACCTGGTAATAGCAGGTATTCCCCCCCCCCCCTAGGGCTCAGAGGTCTTGGGAGGTCCTTCTGTTCTCCCTCTATATTTTTCTTGGTGATCTCATCAGCTCCCAAGGATTCAACAATGATCTCTATGCAGATGATTCTCAGATTTATTTGTCTAGCCTTAACTCCTTTCCAGACCTCCAGTCCCACATCTCTGTCCTAGTGGATTTCTCAAACTGACTGTCTCCTAGATATCTTAAATTCAACATATACAAAACTGAATTGGTTATATTTCCCTGCAAACTTTCCCCTCTTTCTAATTCTCTGATTACTGTTGAAGGTATAGCTATCCTCTCAGTTGCCCAAACTTACACCTTGACTCAGTCTCCCCTGACCACACACACACACACACACACACACACACACACACACACAAACAAACACAAGCACACATGCGCTGCTTCTAATCAGTTGCTAATTCTCTCACCTCTCCTCCCAGCAGCAATGGTGAATTCTAGCAGAAGTACATGTCATTGACATTATTATAGCCAGGGCTGTGAAAGTTAAAAAAATATATGCTAAGATCATCAACATGGAAGACTAGAAGATTATGAAACTGAACTGAAATTAAAGCCATGATATGTAGAGAGGTGATGATGCTGAATTTCCTAAATTTCCACTACAGTATATCTGTATAATATAATGGAACATATTTTTGTTGTTGTTGTGAGTAGAATTTTATTATAAATCGCATAGCTATTCAGTATATATGAAATGGAACTGACGGGGTAGCCTCTTTGAAAGTCTTTGCGAATGAAATAAAATGTTCTGAACCCAGGAGGGGAAGAAGAGAAATGTCACATTTAACTGTTCCTGGTTCTTGGATTCTTGTATGTGTTGTTTTGGCTGGTGGTTTAAGAGTTTAAGCAAGATGGGATATTTGAGGCAGGGAGATAGGAAGGAGAGTTGAAGGATAATTGTTGTTTAGTGGTAGGATAAAGAGACAACTCTAAAAAAAACTCATTTGAAAGTCAGTTTTTTTCTCCTAACTGATTTAAATGTCACATAATCCAATACCGTAATGAAAGTGACAATTATATGAATAGGGATGCAGGAAGGCATTTTGGAATAGAACAGAACAGAACAGAACAGAACAGAACAGAAGACAATAGCAGAACTGAAAAGGACCTTGGAGATCTACACTTGACAAGAGAGCCAATTGACTTGGACAAAGTTACATAATTAGACTTAGCTGGAACTTGAACTTAGGTCTTCTCGTCACCAGCACAATGTTCTTTCCATAATACTTCTATGTTATTTCTACATTTTTGTCTGTTTCTTAGATTATTCACTGAAATGGCTTTATTTCATGGAACCTTTTAAAAAGATTTGCTTTAGCCATTAAGAATTTACCAATCTCATACAATTTCAGTGTCAAAAGGGACTTCAGAGGCCATGTATTGAAAGCAATTCCTGATCAAAAATTTCCTTTATAATGTACCTAACATGTGGTCATCCAGCCTTTGTATGAGGATCTCAAGTGAGGGGGAAACCTGCCGTCTCCCATGGCAACCAATTCTGCTTTTGAATAGTTCTAATGGTTTGGAAGTTTTTCCTTATATGAAATCTCAATCTACCTTTCTGTAACTGTCCATAAGTCAAATCAACAAGCATTTATTAAATGCCTACAATGTGCCTAGGACTAGGGAAACAAAAAAAAATAGTCCCTGCCCTCAAGGAACTTACAGTCTAATGGGGGCGATGACATGCAAATAACAATATAAAAATAAGATATAAAGGATCTATTGTACCTGATCAACAAAGGGAAGAGACTACCTTTTCTCCTCTGCTCCCCTTTAATTTTCCAGTCTGTGCATGTTTTTTCCTTCACTCTATCATCATATATTAAGGCCTTCACCATTGTTTTTGATCTCTTCTGGATACCTTATGGCTTATCCGTGTCTTTCCAAAAATGTGGTGACTGAAATTTAACATAATACCTAAAATATCATCTGATGAGCACCGAATGCAGTGGGACTATTACCTCCTCAATCCTGAGCTTCACGCACTTGTAAATGTAACCTACAATCTCATTTACCTCCATTTCATACTGATGACTTACATTGAGTTTGTAGCCTCAAAACATTTTCTTCTAAGACTTAAATTTTAAAAATATTTTTTCATTTAATTAACAAATCTCTTTTCTTCCCTCTTACAAAAAATAACCCTAACCTTTAAAAAATGTGTACTCAAACAAAATTAATTTTTGAATTGATCATGTCTAAAAAAATATCTTAATCTGCCACCCAGAGTCTATCACTCTCTGGTGGTAGGAAGTATGTTTTATCATCATGCCTCTACTATCATGGTTGGTTACTGTATTGACCAAAGTTCTGAAGTCATCAGTTCTTTTTCAGACAAACTGCTGTCTTTCTATCCCTCCTCTATCTTATTTTTGCAAAGTTGAGTTTTGGAACTCATTTGGGACTTTAAATTTACTGCTATTAAATTTGACTTTATTAAGATAAGCCAGAGTTTTAGTTTGCTGAGATATTTTTGAATTGAGTTTTTCATTTAATATCCTTCCTATTTTTATGTGATCTGCTAATCTGATAAGAATGTTATCTATGCCTTTTTCCAAATCTTTGATACAAATGTTCAGTATCATAAGGTCAAATGTAAATACCTGAACGTTTACATAAAAGACCGGCTTCCATATTGATATAGATAGAACTAAGAATGACTATCCTTTGTGTCCATCCATTTGTCAGATGCTCCGTTAAAGTCTAGGTAAAAAATATCTACAACATTCCCATGATCTACTGGTATGTCACCCTATCTAAAAAGGAAGTGATATTAGTCTGATATTATCTATTCATGATAAACTCATGCTGATTCTAATTATTGCCTCTTTCTGGATTCAGTAATCATCCCTTAAATAGTATACTTTAGATATTTTGCCATGAATTTAGTGAATTCATGAATTCACTGGCCTATCATTTGCAGGTTCCCATCTCTTCCCTTTCTTAGAAATCAGGACAATATTTGGTCTTCTCCAGTCCTGTGGTACTTTGAGAGTTCTCCATGGTCTTTTGGCTCAGCAATAGCATCCACCAATTCTCTGAATATCCTAAGGTATAGTTGATATGTGACAGATGACTTGAACTCTTTAAAAGCATCTAGGGCAAAGCATCTAGGGCAGTGGTTCTCAACCTTCCTAATGCCTTCAATACTCATATGTGGGCATATCTGCATGTGGGCAGACCTGACTAGAGATGGATAGAGGAACTATGTCTTGGTTCCTAAGACCATCAAAAATATGTGTTTTCCTATGGTCTTAGGCAACCCCCGTGAAAGGGTTGTTTGATCCCCAAAGGGGTCGTGACCCACAGGTTGAGAACCACTGATCTTGGGGCTCTCTTACTAGCCCATTGTTTATAAATTTCTCAATAGGCATTTCTGTTCTGTCCCTTTTTCTTCTTTTCAAGGTGCTAATGCTCTTTATACATTTTTTTCAGGTTCATACACTGCCTTAACTTTATTTTAAAAAATTGACTATACATTTTATTTTGAGTGAACAGACACATCCCAGCAGATATTCTCTCCTCTGCACCAATTCAACAAAGTACAGTCCCTGAAAAACAGAGTTTTTAAATATTAACTAATAAAGAGGACTACGTCCTTTAACTTGGATAGCATTGTACTAATGTTGATTGCATTACTTTTTGTTGCCTCTCCATATTGATTTTACTTATAATGTTGCAGTCATTATGTATATTATACTTATATATACATACATATAGTACATGTATAGTGCATATATAAACATATACTATCATGCTTTTGCCTCTGCTTTCTTCACTCTGTATCATTTCATATGAGTCCTCCAATTTCCAAATTTATTAGAACTCTTTTGTTTGTCATACCTTACCTCATAGTAATATTTCACCATATATATGTACATATATACCATAATTTTTAGTCATTCTCAATTTATTGGGTGCTTATGTTATTATTTAGTTTACCCTTATCTGTTCAAAAGTCATTTTCTTGGCGGAAAAAGAGAGTACTATCATTGTCATCTCTTCTACCCACAGCAGTAGTCTTAGTCTTTCTTTGATTCCTCCCAAGAATATAATAAAAAACCAATCATATAAATAAACAAGCAAACAAATCTAATTTATTATCCCTAGTTTTCTTGCCAGTTTAGGTTCTTTCTGAACATCAATACAATAGATCCTATTCTTCCAGGACCATGCCATACTTCTGTATTCATCTTCTATTTTCTGCCTTTGCTTCCAACTTTTATACACATTTAAAAAAAATCTAAGTCTGTCACTGAGTTCTCTGATTCTATGCTGTATCATTAGACCACTGGTGTCAAACTCAAAGAGAAACAAAGGCCACTAACCCATACATAAAGATCCCTGGAGTTGCATATTCACTGGGACAACCACACATTAACATCAGCTATGTTCTATTGTATGTATAATTATTTTGCTAAATATTTTCCAATAACATTTTATTATATACTATGACATAATAGAGTAGATTGCATCTGGTTCTGGTGCACTCAGGAGTGATCCCTCTGCTTGATACTTCTGCCTTAAACAACTCCCCTTTTCCTTTTCATTGGAATAATTTCTTTTTGTGTCTTCAGAATTTAATTCTTGTGAACTTTCCATCCTCCCTAGGTTAACTTTCCTTATAAAATTTATTCCTTGACATTTCACCTATCCTTTCTCTGAATCCTTTTAATTCTGCTCTCTCAAAACTGGGTACACACTAGATAAATTTTAAGCTTTCTTCTTTTTCTTTGACAAAAATTTAATATAGAGTCTTCCCTTTTCTTCAAGGCTCCCATCATTTCTACCTTGTTGAGAATCGGGTCCAGAACGGAAGTTCCCCTCATCAGTTCCTCTGTCTTTTGAGAGAGGAAATTATCATTAGCAAGTCAAGAAATTATTAACTGCTCTGCTTTTGGCAGATGTCCTGATAATTGAAGTCTCTTATCCTTACTTTATCAAGTCTACTTGCCAGGCTTGTGATTTGTTTCCTAAATATCTCATCTATTTCCTCTGCCTCTCCAGGTGGTCTGTAGTAGGCCCTAATGATGATATTGCTTCTATTCCTTCCTCCATTAATCTTCCCCTTAACATCTGACAGCTTGCTTCCCCAATCATGTTCCTATATATGGTGTTATAATTCTAGTTGTTCATGATTTGTCACACTGGTTTCTGAGCATTTTCACCAGCATCTTTTACAAACCTCACCTAACACCAAATGATCTCTGATCTTTAATGATGAACTAGCTGGTTTATATATCTCTATCTCTATTGAGAGAGAGTAGAGAGAGTAAGGAGAGAGAAGAGAGAGAGAAGGGGGGAGAGGGAAAGAGGGGAGAGAGAAGAGAGAGAGGGAGAGAAAGGAGAGGGAATCAATATCAGAACACCTTGGAGAGGAGAGAGAGAGAAAGGGGGGAGAGAGAAGAGAGAGAGGGCGAAGAGAGAGAGAAGAGAGAGATGGAGAAGGAGAGGGAGAGAGAAAAACAACACCTTGGTAGAGAGAAGATTCTTCTAGTTTCTTCCTTCTATGCCAACAGTTCTCAACCTGTGAGTTCGCAACCCCTTTGGGGGTCAAACGACCCTTTCACAGGAGTCGCCTAAGACCATCAGAAAACACATATTTCTGATGGTCTTAGGAACCAAGATACGGCTCCTCTATCTGTCTCCAGGTAGGTCTGCCCACATGCAGATACGCCCACATACAAGTATTGAAGAGTCGCAGCATTAGGAAGGTTGAGAACCACTGCTCTATGCCTTTTAACCAATCACTTATACAAATGTTCTGTGTCATAGGTTCAAATACAAAGACCGGGTATTTTACATGAGAGACCTCCTTTACATTGATAGAAAACCATGGATGACAACCTTTTAGGTCCACCATTGAATCAAATCCAGACATACCCAACTATACTATGGCCTCGCCCATATTTCCCTGGCTTGTTTTCTGGAAGTTCAAGATAGACAATTCTTCCATTGACCTTCCCTCTGACCAGTCAGAGTGATTCTTGGTATGACCATGGACAGGTACACATTGTTTTATTAACTTTTGTTTTACTGCATTTTTTAAAACAAGTGAAAGATTTGCGACAACCCTGGATCAAGCAAATCTGTTGGCACCATTTTTTTCCCAATAGTTTGTGCTCACAACTTGTCTGTGTTACATTTTGGTAATTCTCACAATATTTCAAACATTTTAATTATTATTAAATATGTTACATGATTTGTGATTATTGATCTTTGGTGTTACTATTATAATTATTTTGGGATGCCATGAACCCACCCATATAAGACCAAGAACTTAATAAATAAATGTTGTATGTGTTCTTACTGTTTCCCCTACCAGCTGTTTTCCCTTTCTCTCTCTCCTTAGGTCTTCTTATTCCCTGAAATGCAATAATATTTAAATCAGATCACTTAATAATCCTATAGTGGTCTCTAAGGAAGGGAGATTCCTTTCTAATGAAAGGAAGAATTAAGTGATGCAGTAAACTTCGTTGTTGTCTTATTTTGAGAAATTGAGGCAGCCACCCACCCCAATCTTCAGCAACCACCACTCTGATCAGTCAGCAGCCATTAACAAAGGAATAAGCAAAAAAATATTGCAACTTCAAGACTCAGATGATGTCTAGCATTTTTTTAACTAATAAAATATTTGAAAATTAAGATGTACATTTTTAGACATAATACTATTGCACACTTCAGGGACCACAGTATAGTGTAAACATAATGTTAATGTGCACATGGAAACCAAAAAATTCATGTGACTTGCTTTATTGTGAACTTGCTTTATTGCTGTGGTATGGAATCGAACTGCTAATATCTTCAAAGGTGTACCTCTAGTATCATTTGACCCCTAGATGTGTAGTAACCAAAGGTCTTCCAAGTTTCTACCAAATATCCATTCTCAGAGACATGCATAGGGATGATAGAACAAACTGTCCTAGGGTTGAGCTTGCGCTAGCAAAGATTTCAAGAAGATGATTTTCCCCCCTCCCTTCTGAATTTCTCTAGGCAGTGAAGAGTAAATCTCATTAAGAGAGGACATCAGGACAGCAATCACGATTAGGTCATGGAATGTACTCAGGCTCCCAACATCTATAAAAAACAAAAACAACAATAATAAAACCCCCTTTGACATAGTGCCTTATGAACTATAAAGCACTTGCTATGCATTATCTCATTTGATACAACAACCTTGTGAAGCAGACTTTATTTTGCACATTTTATAGAGTCAATATGGTACAGTAGGAAGATCATTATATTTGGAATAAAAAATGTAGGTTTATATCTTGGTTTTATGGCTTACTATCTATGGTCCCTTAGGCAGATCTCTTAACCTTATCTGGAGCTCAGTTTCCTCACTACCAAAAGGTGGAAATTAGACTAGGTGGTCTCTTTTATGTATATATCTGTGAGATCAAGGGCCCAAGGTATAGAAACTTGCCTGAGGCCACAGAGAGATGGAGTAAGGATTTAAAGCCAGATCTTCCTGATCTCATATCCAGTGCTTTCCTTACTCTGTTAGAGCTGCCTTATATAGTACTGAGGAGATGCAGACCACTAGACTGGATTGATGACAGCTGAATACTGACACAGTGCCTGGGAAAGGCAGATAAATGAAGTGAGCTGAAAAAAAAGCAGCCACAAGCAGAGTGTGCCAGAGAAAGACTTAAAGGCCATGTCGAAGCCAAACTGAGAATGATGCACTATGCCTTCAGGATGGTGCAAAATGACGGCCCTTGCCAGATCTACCTGACATGTAGCAGTCAGGGGAGATGAGAGACTGTTTTTGACTAATGGCATCAAAGCAAAAGCTTCTTGTTAAATAACATCTGTAGTCACAAATCAGAATCTGGACTCTCCTTATGCACAGCATGGAAGGAACCCCTCTTAGCTATGAGGCTTTTCAACTGTTTTTCAAATAATTGTTGATAGTAGATTTAATTGATAATCATTGATAATCAGCTTTAACTTCAAGGAAACAAAAATAAGGCAAAATTTTTTTAAAGTGACCCAGTGAACATCTGTAAATGTTAAAAATTATTTTGTTTCCTCTAAATCATATCAATACTATAGAACTTTAAAATCTTTAAAAATTGTTTTTTCTATACAACATGCTGGCAAGGTAGATAGGTGCAAATGATATTATCTCCATTTTACAGATGAATAAACTTAGGTTCTAGAATATCAAATAACTCGGTTCTTAGAGTCACATAGTTAATAAGTGGTGGGACCTGAATAAATGGAAAAAAGTATTTATCAGATTTTTACCATGAAGATAACAAATACAAAGGAGAAGACAGTCCCTTCTATCAAGGATCGTCATTGTAAAATAGAATCTGAACTTAAGCCTCTTGGCCCCAAGTCCAAATGAAACTGTCTCTTTCAATTTGAAGGAAATACTGAGTTTGTTGTTGTCCTGTCATTTCAGTTGTGTCCAAATTTTCATGAACTTATTTGGGATTTTCGTGGCAAAGATACTAAAGTGGTTTGCCATTTCCTTCTCCAGTTCATTTTACGGATAAGGAAACTGAGGCAAACAGGGTTAAGTGACTTGTCCAGGATCACACAACTAGTAAGTATCTGAAGCCAGATTTACACTCATGAAGATAAGTCTTCTTGACTTCAGGTCCGGTACTCTATCTACCGTACCACCTAGTTACCCTAAATATTGAGCTAGGAAGAGATAAATTAATGTACCATGTGAATATTAGTGATCATGTGCAGATCTAAAGAGAGAAAATGCAGGATTAAAAATTATTTGTAGTATTATAAAATTGTCCATTCAGTTTCTCTGCTGTTTAGGCATAACATTTCTTCGTTATACCATTAAGGAAGATCTTATGACTGCTTCTTCATTTGGCATTTTTCCTGCTGCTCCTGCACCTGTTCAATAGTATGGGTAACACACATCCTTGCATTTGTGATGGTTTGGTTTGGAACCCTAGACTGTATTTGATGGTAATTTCTTCCACCTCAGGTTCATTTGTCTGTATCTCAATTAACTCAACCTGCTGAGGAAATAGAGCTGGAGTCTCTCAGCAGGCTGTAGGTAGACTCATTAAGGTTGGTAATAATCATGTGTCTTTGTGAAGATTCATTAGCTGCTCTGCCTCTTATGGTCCCTGTAGTTAGGCAGACACATCTCTATTACAGTGAAAAGGCAAGAGGAATATCTGGTTCAGATCAAGTCTCCCTTGATTTTGGTTCTGACCCAGGAGGAATCCTGGCCATCATAGGCCAGAAGATATAAAAGATCACAGATGTGCCCAGGAGAAGCCCTATGAAAGCATCAAGGGCAGCTCTCTACCGTGAGACTGCTTCCCCAAACTGCTCCAAACTGGCAGTGGTCACAGAGGTGGGGGGGCACTGTGAAATACTTTCCCCCAGCTGAGATGCCCATAACTCTCCTACTTTGTGTCTGAAAGCACACCAGAATAGTTAAAAATGTCTCACTGAAAACCAGGAAGTCTTGTTAACAGGCAAGATAATTTCAAGGGAGAAAAGCCTGGCTCCATTGCAGCTGATGTGATTTTTACCTGCTGTGCCATTATTTGATTAACTACTCTCATACTTCAGTGTGATGGAAAGAAAAAGTATCCAGCTTTGGGAAAATAGGGTTTGAACCACTCAGAATGAATGCTGTCCAACAGTAGCATAAAAGTTTTTCCCTTAGCGTGATTTATGCTTGTGTGTGTGTATGTGTGTCCCAGTTGATACAGTGATATTAGTACTTTGTGTGGGCAGCCTTCCACTTACAAATGAATTTTTGAAACACAACTTGCTGGTAAGTCAGACCCTATTTCCCCATAAAAACCAATATTATAAAAGATGGCTAGGTTCTAGGATAGTCCACAAAACTGAAAGTTCTTCACTAAACTTGTACTCTGATGTCTCATTGTTGTCTGGAGGTGACTACACACACACACACACACATATACATTTATACACGTTTATATATTTATATTTTTTAAATTAAGCTCTTTTTTCAATGAATAAAAATCTACTTTTTCTCCCTCCAATCTCTCCCCACCATTGGGGAAGAAAAAGAAAAAGTAAACCTTTGAAACAAATATGCAGAGTTGATCACTTGAGCAGCAAGTTGGAGTACTAGACATTTTCTCTGATCTCTATGACCTCTCAATCTCTCTCCAAAACAGAAATTATGTGTCAAAGATCAAATAACTTCAGCTATCTCCATGACCTAGAACAGAATCCAGAATCCAAAAAGTTAAAAAACAAAAAAAAA
>JAQQSW010022273.1:0-10491 GCA_028646575.1 Pseudocheirus occidentalis
CAAGTGCCTTCAGTAGGTGCCGATAGAAAGGGGCATGGAAGATCTTCTGATTTCATTAACATTACACCTGTACTCTAAAATATGTAGAGAAACCCTTTTTGCAGTTGCAAAGAACTACAAAAATAATAGATTCACATCCACTGCACTGTGGCTAAGCCAACTGAGGCATGAAAATGCCTAGGGATGTAATGAGATGTTACTGAACCAGATGAATAGGATGAACATGGAGAAGCACGAAAAGATGTCAATGAACTGATACAAAGTGAAGTCAGCAGAACCAGGAGAACGATATGACACCATGGAAATGGAGTGAAACAAGCCCCAGAAAACAGTCAGAAATGAATGTTGTCAAATATAAAGCCCACGTTTGGCCCCAGAGGTGGGGGGTCCCCAGGGACTGCAGGCAGGGAACAAAGCACAAAATGACAGATTCTTTTGATGTACTGGCTTAACAGCAACAGGCAAGGTTTTAATTCTACTAAATCAGTCCTCTCTTACAAAAATAAATCAGTGAGAGTGAATATTTTTCTTCTTCACCCCTTCACCCCTGTGTACCTCTCTTTGGACAACTCAACCATGATCGTTGACAAGCGAATCCCTCCCCCAGATCCCCAACTATGCTACTCATTTCATTCCCAAATCAATTCACTCTCTGCGCTCTTCAAAATGAGATAATGTTTGTGAAGTACTTGGTGCAGGACCTGAATGTAAGTCTTCCTGATTCTGTGACCAGTGCTCCACCAGTCCCTGAACTACCACAGAAACCAATCAGGTTTTCCTGAAGCCAAAAAAAGGGTAAGTATTGAACTTTTATATGTTTAACATATGAATTCAAAACCCACTGAAACTTTTTATTTGCAAGCTCTTTGAACAGGTTAGAAAATTCAGTTTCTAGAGGCAGCTAGGTGGCACAGTGAGTAGAGCACCTGCCCTGGAGTGAGGAGGACCTGCGTTTAAATCCAGCCTCAGACACTTAACACTTACTAGTCGTGTGCCCTGCCTTCCCCCTTCCAAGAAAGAAAGAAAGAAAGAAAGAAAGAAAGAAAGAAAGAAAGAAAGAAAGAAAGAAAGAAAGAAAGAAAGAAAGAAAGAAAGAAAGAAAGAAAGAAAGAAAGAAAGAAAGAAAGAAAGAAAGAAAGAAAGAAAGAAAGAAAGAAAGGAAGGAAGAAAGGAAGAAAGAAAGAAAGGAAGAAAGGAAGGAAGGAAGGAAGGAAGGAAGGAAGAGAAAGAAAGAGAAAGAAAAAGAAATAGAAAGAGAGAGAAAGAGAAATAAAAAGAAAGAAAGAGAGAGAGAGAAACAAAGAAACAAAGAAAAAATTAATAAAATTCCATTTCTAAGGTGTAGTTTTAATGGGTGGTTATATAAAAGTGTTTGTAGGTGACACCTTGTTTTTGGTAATGAAAGCTTAGTTTTTAAATGTCTTGCTAATCATGGTGGCTTCATACTAGCATTTGTTAATTTCTCAAAGCACACTATAAAGAAAAAGCAAGGCTCATTGTTAGTGACAGTGGTTATAAAAATCATATCTCAACTAATCTTGATACTTTTTTTAATTTAAGGAGCCAATTTCTTCTCCAATTTAATTATGTTATCATTGTTTTTACCAAAAATATGGTGGAAGAAGTACTCATACAGAGAGAGTCATATACTTTCTTCCTTGTAATTAAACTATTAATAGTCTCCTCAGCATCCAGTGCCTTTGGGTCTTTGGGAGTCATTTGCTCATTTGATGAGAGTTAAACTAATGACTAGACTGGGGATCTCATTGAAACTAGGAGTTCCCATGGGGCATCTAAGTGGCACAGCAAATAGAGCACCAGCCCTGGAGTCAAGAGGACTTGAGTTCAAACCTGTCCTCAGATACGGAACATTTACTAGCATGTGTGACCGTGGGCAAGTCACTTAACCCCAAATGCACTGCCTCCCCCCCAAAAAAAAAGAAAAAAAAAGAAATCAAGACTTCCCTCTGTCATGCAAATCAACACTTTCTCTGCAACTTCTAGCCTTTAAGGGTTGCCTAGAGCCTCGAGAAGTGAAGTTCATCCCTTAGGGTGATAGGACCAGGATATGTTGGGGACAGAATTAAAACACAGGTCTTCTTGACAGTGCACCCAGCAATCTACCCACTAAGCCACTCTTCCTCTCTTTTGTGAGGGTTCATTTTGTGAAAACTAGACAATATCATCCATAATGAGTCAAGCACCAACTATGACATGTGACAACATACTGAAATAGAACAAACTACTGAAGAAACACCTCTCAGTCCCTCTCTCAGAGAATTCCTGCTCTTATTTCTGGAACTGTCCATCACCATCCCTGACATGTGGCTTGGGAGGGTTTTCCAAGAGGCTTAAAATGTCAGACTCCAAGACTTTGAGGACATCCTGAATTAGCAATGATTCATTTTTTAATCTTTTTTGAAAAATAGAAAAAATATTTATATCCAATATGTACATCCAATATATCCAATATTTATCCTGCACCTCATAAAACTGGGTACTGTACACACCTCACTTTGGAGATCACTGTCTTATAGACTAATTGCTGAAAAGGAGCTGAGGGGTCATCCAATTCAATTCCCTCATTTTGCAGTTGTAGAAACTGGAATGCAGAGAGAGAAAGTGACAGTGGACATCACAGAGGTCTTATCTAAGTAAGAGAGCCAAGATTCAAACATGGGGCCTTGGACTCAAAACCCAGCCCCACAGTGCTCCTCTTGATTCAACTCTATTCTCTGTGTCCTTCTTCTCCGCTGCTGCTTCACTTGTCTCTATAACCAACTCTGACTATATCACGTACCAAAAGCCTTTGCTTTCTTTCATTTCTTGGTCCCAAACCTTCCTTGCCAAGGTTGTCATCATTATCCTGTCCTACGCCCATTTTCACTTTGATGTTGCCAGGTATCAAGGCAGAAGTGGGCTTGATCATGTCAAATTCTGAATTTATTTCACTATATCCTTTTTATTTTTTAAACTTAAATTTGTTGAGTCAATGAAAATATTGCTTTCCCTTCTCTTATTGAAAAAAGAAAGAAAAAACACTTGTCACAAACATGAATAGTCAATAAAAACAAAACCCTGCCTTGGCCATGTCCAAAAAAAGTGCCCTGAGTTCACCAGGTCTCTGCCAGGAGACAGGTAGTTTGTTTCATCATGAGTTCTCTGACAGTGTATCATAGTACTTCAGTTTTCAAAGTTGTTGTTCAAGAATAACTTGTGCTCCTGGTTCTGCTCATTTCACTATTTGTTCATATAAGTCTTCCCAAGTTTCTCTGAAACCATTCCCTTTATCATTTTTTACACCAAATTCTTCCATCACATTCATATTCCATAATTTGTTTAGCTATTCCTCAATTGATGATCACTCCCTTAACTCCTAGTTTTTTTACATCCACATAAAGAATTACTATAAATATTCACATTCTTGTGCATCCTTTTCCTCTTTCTTTGTTATCTTTGGAATATAGACCTAGTTGCAATATCGTTGGCCAAAGAATATGAACAATTCAATCACATTTGGAACATAGTTCTAAATTGTTTTCCAGTTGCTCACCTCACAACTCAACACTATATTGATGGATCTGTTTTTTTCCACAGCTCCTATAGTATTTGCCATTTTCCTATTTTGTCAATCTAATGGGTGTGAAGTGGAACCTCAGCTGCTTATAAGATGAATTTCTCTAATAGTGATTTTTTCACATAGTACCTGATAAATTGCATTTCTTCTTCTGGAAACTGTTCATATCCTTTGGCAACTTATCAAGTAAATTTGTTCCCTATATAATTTAGACATCAGAACTTAAAGAAATTTAAAGATTTTTCCCTTTTACCTGTTTCTCTTTTAATTTTAGCTGCATTGATTTTGTGGATGCAAAATTTTTTTAATTTTATGAAATCAAAGTTGTCCACCTTACTGTCTGTGATCCTCTTTCTCCCTTGTCTGGTCATAAACTCTTTCCCTATTAATAGATTCCCCCACTGATAGGGAATTCCTTCCTCTAATTTGTTTATGTTTATGTTTAAGTCTTTATGTTTAAGTCACATAGCCATTTAAATATTATCTTGGTATATAATGTGAAATGCTGGTCTATACCTATTTTCTGCCAAACTGCTTTCCAATTTTCCCAGTTTTTGTCCAATAGAAGGTTCTTGTCCCAATAACTGGGATGGGGGAGGAGGGACAGAGTGTCAAACACTAGGTTGTTTGCTGATTTGCTTCTACATATTGTATACCTAATATGTTCCACTGATTGACCTTTCTACTTCTTAACCAGCACCAAATTATTTTGATGACTAATGCTTTTTATGACAGGGAACCCTTCCCACTCATTCCACTATTTTCCTTAAGATTCTTGATCTTTTAATTCTTCATTTATTTTTTTTCCTAGCTCAACATAGCAGTCCTTTAGCAATCTGCTTGGTATGGAACTGAACAGGTACATTTATTCAGATAATATTGCCATTGTAGCATATTGACTAGGGCTAGGTTTATCCCTACACGGTCTCTCCTGGTCAGAATACATCTGAAATATGGAATTCAGCCCAGGGTCTCACATTTTAGGGAGGACCCTGACAAGCCCAAAAGTGTCCAAAAGAGGACAACCAAGGCAATGAGAGGATTGGAAGCCTTGCTATTTGGGGAACAATTGAACAATTGAAGGATATAATGGCATTTCACCTGGACAAGGGAAGACTTTAAAGGGAAGCCAGTCATGGACTCATGTTCCCACCTGGTCACACTCATTTTAAGCTTCTTTGGCTTTTCCACCATCCCCCACTCCCTGAATCCAAGTAGCTTTCCCTCCTCCCCCCACTTTCCAATTTCCTTTCTTTCCCTCTTCTCACATTAAACGCTTTTTTTTTTGCTTTTTGGAGGGGGGAGGGGAGGGTAATTGGGGGTTAAGTGACTTACCCAAAGTCACATGGTGTGTGTGTGTGTGTGTGTGTGAAGTGTCTAAGGCTAGATTTGAAGTACTGGCACACAGTAGGTACTTAATAATTGCTTGTTGACCGTTGACTTCAGTGCCTCCTCTCTGAAACTGTCCCCAGTACATCTTGACTATTGCCTGTTTGTCCTTAGCAGGTTTACATGTTCTCTCCTCTTGACCTGAGAGAAGAGATCATTTTACTCTTTTTTTTGTATCTCCATTCTGAGCACAGAATAAGTACTTACAAATGCCTGGGCTTGACATCATGATTGTCTTCGACCATTTGACTGGCTGTTATGTGGAGGATAGATTAGCCTTGCTCTTCTTAGCCTAAGAAGATAGAATTAGAAGCTCTGAAAACAGGTGAATTTAGGCTTCTTAAGGAAAACTGAATAATTAGAGAGTAGAATGAGCTGCCTTGGGAACTTCTGGGTTCAGAGGTTGTGGGTGTCTGGATGACCCCTGGCTGTCAGCACACTCTGTAGAGGAGACAGCTGTTCAGGTCCAGGTCATACCAGGTGGCTGCCTCTTGGGGCTCTTCCCACCCTGAAATTCTGTGGTTCTGACTTAGGTGGGACAGACAGTAGGGGGGAGACACTAAATGTGAAGTCCAGAGGATCAGAAGTCATGTTCTACTCCCACTGCTCACTACACTCTGAGCTTGGGTTAATCACTGAAGTAGTGCGAGCTTCCATCAGCTCATCTGGAAAATGAAGGGCTTAGGGGCAGCAAGGTGGCACAGTGGAAACAGCACCAGTCCCAGAGTCAGGAGGACCTGAGTTCAAATATGGCCTCAGACACTTGACATTTACTAGCTGTGTGACCCGGGACAAGTCACTTAACTGCAATTGACTCACCAAAAAAGAAAAAGAAAAAAGAAAGAAAAGAAAATGAAGGGCTTGGTCTAGATGACCTTGACAGTCTCTTCCAGCTCTAAGTCTGGGCTCCCACGATCGTCATAATGTTCATCTCCAAGAGAGGCTCATCTAATTTGTTCTTCTTGGACCCAGGACCAAAGATAGGAGTGAAGGGCACATGCTGAAGAGGGGAGGAAATTGTCATGAGATTAAGAATATTTCCTAATGCTTAGAGCCACTGAAAAGTGCAATGGGTCGCTTTGGTCCTTAGCTGTTTCTCTAATCTCTTGTATTTTTCAAGTGGAAAGTGAATGGCTACTGTCAGGAATATGGTAAAGGGGATTTCTGTGCAGTGATGGGCTGGATTTGATAAGCTCTAAAATCATTCAGTCAATCAATTAATCAACAAATGAGGCAATCCTTGCCATCAAGGATCCCATATTCTCTTGGAAAATACAAATTCTCGAAGATTCAGTAAATATACACTGAATTCACAATGGGGGAGGCAGGAAAAGCCTCTTGAAGGTGGCAATCAAGCTAAGCTGGAAGGGAGCCAGGGATTCCAGGAGGTGAGGGTGAGGGTGAGCCACATGAATGCCACAGGGGAGGAATCGGGAATGTCCTGGCAAGGTAACAGCACCCAGGCCAGTTCTGCCAAAGCAGAGGGTGCAGGAGGGGCAGTAAGTTAGCATGCATGCTGTTAGAACCAGACAGTGCCAGACTCCAAGTGTCTATCAGTGGAGTTCCTAATTTATCCTAGATGTGAGAAGGAAGCTACCAAAGCTGTGCAAGCAGAGATTATGAAGTGGTCACGCTCTGTTTTATGGATTTTTTTAATATCACTTTGGTCATTGTACAGAGGATGGTTTCAAGAGAGGGAGAGAAGGGATGCAGAGATATCAATTAGGTTTCTGTTGTTTTAGATGAGGTAGGAATGATGAGGGTCCTAATGAGGGTCATTGAGCTATTAGTGAAGAGAAAGGGATGGATGGGAAAAACATTCAAGAGGTGGGACCAGGGCTCTGCTGGGGTTTAAAAAACAGTTCTCTGCACAAAATGAGTGCATGACACACATTTAAAAGTTGAATCTGCATTAACATTCTCTCCATCACTTTCCTAAGCCTAGTCTATCAGCAAAACAATAAATCCAGCCCTGATTTATAGAGTTAGCTGGTTTCTGAGCTATAAATTCTCAGACCACAAATTGAACAATGTTCTCTCTAGTCAACATGAGCTGGCTCCAGCGAATCTCCGGGTGGGACCAAGATGTAGCCAGTGATTGAAACTGGGTGGTTTGTGACAGTGAAGAGTCAGGATGATGCTAAGAAGCTGAGGCACCAAACAGAAATAGAGAAGTTAGACTGAGATGCAGGGCCAAGAGAAAAGACAATGAATTTAGCTTTAAACATAGAAAGGTTTAGGTGCCCGTGGAATATCCAGCTGGAAACATCCTGCAGGCAGTTGACAATGCAGGTCTGGAGCTCAGGAGAGAAATGATGACCATTTGTGTAGACTTAGGAGTCCTCTGCATAGAAATAATGGTTGTGTCAACATGAATTACCAGAAGTAAGGAGGACTCATCCTATTTGTAGACTGTTCTCTTCCTTGCCTCTAATTAACACCTAAGGAAGATTCCTGATCTCCCTATTGTTATTTTCATGTCAACAAATAAATATCTCAGTGGCTCACAGTAATGAGTGACCAACCCCCACTACTCTTCTTTTCAGTCTTCTTGGATGAGAAAGACATCATAGATTTAATTGGAGTCAAAATTGGATGAGAGAATAAACTAGATTACACACAAAAATGTTTTATAGTGTTTTTATGACCTCCCCAATGTCCTCCATGAAATGAAAGCCCATCTTTCTTCCTTCAACATTCTTCCAGTGATGCTGCAGAATTGTGAGTCATCTCTACAAGGTACAGTCTCCAAAGAATTCAAACTGTAGGTCACCCAAAGAGCAATGCAATGGTATATGGTGAGTACAACTAAGTCAGAACATATTACCAGCTAAGAACTGTACAGAAGGATCATGAAGGATATCATTAGAGAGCTCAGTCTTGTGCTAGAGGCAGCTGATGGCCCAGAACACTGGGTCCGCAGTCAGGAAGACACAAATTCAAATCCTACTTCAGATGTTTCCTAGCTGGGTGACCCTGGGCTGTTATCATCCTCAGCTTCCTCAATTTTAAAATAGGCAGGACAAAGCATCTACCTCACAGAGCTGTGGTGGTCATCAAATGAGGTAAAGTGCTTATCACAGTGCCTGGCACATAGTTTAATGTGCTTACTCTCTTGTTTCACCCTCCCCTTGTCCTTATGCCCCTGTAAATTCTCTAGCACAGTGGTTCTCAACCTTCCTAATGCCGCAACCCTTTAACTCATATGTGGGTATATCTGCATGTGGGCAGACCTGCCTGTAGACCAGGAGATGGATAGAAGAGTGGTGTCTCAGTTCCTAAGACCAAAAGAAATATGTGCTTTCCTATGATCTTAGGTGACCCCTGTGAAAGGGTCATTCGACCCCAAAGGGGTCTCGACCCACAGTTTGAGAACTGGTGCTCTAACAGATCCATTTCACATATTGGGAGCTTTCTCCCAGATCCCTTGCTTTCTGTGGATACCAAAGTGAGTGAGAGTGAAGAGCTGAAAATGATTCGGGTGGCAAACCTATGTGGGAAAATGGCAGCATCCTTGCCAGTGATAGGGGAGTTCAGAAGAGGAGGGAATTTTGCAGGAAAGAGAATAGATTCCGTTTTGGACACAGTGAATTTGAGATGCCAATGAGAGAGATGTCCAACAGGCATTTTAAGATATAAGACTAGAGCCAAGGAGAAAAATGAGGGTTGGATGTGGCTATTGACTGTCAGTTACAGGGAGTTGACACGTCCATAAGATCACATATTAATAAAGTAAAAAAGGACATTAGTGAATTAAAAGTTCATTTTAAAACATTAGCATTACAAGAAATAATCATTTGCAAAATAAGGAGAGTAAAAATCTTGAAAATTAGAGGAGAAATAACACTGTGCTATAAGAAAGGATAAGCTCAATGATTTTAGAAAAACATGAAAAGATTTGTACAAAATAATGAAGAATGAAATGAGCAGAACCAAAAAGGAACATAGGAGGCAGAGCCAAGATGGCAGTGCAGAAGCAACAAGGTTCCACAGCTCCCACATAGCCACCTCAAATGCCCATAAAATATGACTCTAAACAAATTTTAGGGCTCCAAAACACAAAAAATACAAAAAAAAACCCACATCTCCTGATGAAGGCAGCTCAGCAGGAAGGGCTCATCACAGCACCCTAGAAGCCTAAACCAGCCCAGCCTGAAACCACAGCTTGGCCCCAGAGTGGCCAACACAAGCTGCAACTGGAGCCTTCAGGAGAGTGGATGAGCAGCAGCTGTGGCAGTTTCCAGACTTATCAAGCCATAAGAAACAAAGACAAAGTGAAAGGTCAGTGGAACTCAGCTAAATTTGGGGGACAAAAGTGATCAAGCCAAACTGCATCCAGGACAAGGAAGCAGCAGAAGCAGCAGCCCTGCAGCCGCCTCCACATGGCTGCTTCAGAGCTCCCAGCCTACAGACTGCAGGAGGGCCAAGTGATCATTCAGAGGCTAAGTGCTCTTGTATTGAGCAGCCTGGATCCATACTGCAGTCTTGGATGGTGGTCCTGGGGTACATTTTCAATGAGCCAAAACTGGTGGGGGTTGCAGCGGCCTCCCAATAGCTTCAGCAGCTGCAAAAAACCCAGCAATTTGGGATAGAGCTTTCCCCTCTGGAAGCAGAATTCCACAGAGCTAAAAAGTCAAGTAATTGACTGGCAACAACATGAGCAGGCAAAGGAAGCAAAGTAAGAACAGCAATTGAACTTTAGACTTTGGAGACAAAAAGGATCAAAGCATGGAACAGGAAGAAGACAACACAGTCAGAACTCCCACACCAAAAGCTTCCAAGAAACACGAAGACTGCCTGCAAGCCATAGACGAGCTTAAGAAGGATTTTGAAACCAAATAAGAGAAGTAGAGGAAAAATTGGGAAGAGAAATGAGAATGATGCAAGGAAATCATGAAAAGAGAGTCAACAACCTGACTGAAGAAAATAACATCTTAAAAAATAGATTAACTCAAATGGCAAAAGAGGCCCAAAAAAGCCAATGAGGAGAAGAACGCCTTAAAAAGTCAAAGAATTTGCCAGATGGAAAAAAAGAATCTCAAAAGCTTTCTGAAGAGAATAATTCTTTCAGAATTAGAGGGGAGCAAATGGAAGCAAATGTCTTTATGAGAAATCAAGATACTATTAAACAGATCCAAACACATGAAAAAATAAAAGGCAATGTTTAATATCTCCTTGAAAAAACCACTGACCTGGAAAATAGATACAGGAGAGGCGATTTAAAAATTATTGGACTACCTGAAAGTCATGATCAAAAAAAGAACTTGGAAATCATCTTTCAAGAAATTCTCAAGGAAAATTGCCCTGATATTTTAGAACCGGGGGACAAAATAGAACTTGAAAGAATTCACCAATCACCTCTTGAAAAAGATCCCCAAAAGAAAATTCCTAGGAATGTTATAACCAGGTTCCAGAGTCCCCAGATCAAGGAGAAAATACTACAGGCTTCCAAGAAGAAACAATTTGAATACTGTGGAAACACAATTAGGATAACCCAGGATCTAGCAGCTTCTACATTAAGGGAT
>JAQQSW010022274.1:0-10490 GCA_028646575.1 Pseudocheirus occidentalis
TAATAGTCAGCTCTCAAGAGTTTGTGTGAGTTGACTCCATCATACCCCTGAGGATACTCCAGTGATGAAATAACTTCTGTTTCTCCTTCTATCAACCTTCATGCAAATACTTTTTATCCTTCTAGTTTCCTTTGCTTTTTGGATTTCTTCATATGTGGTATGTTCAGTTGTATTCATATTTTGTAACCCTATTTAGGGTTTTCTTGGCAAAAAGATACTGGAGTAGTTTGCCACATCCTTCTCCACTGCATTTTATGGATGAGGAACTGAGGCAAACAGGGTTATATAACAGGATCACATAGCTACTAAGTGCCTGAGGCCAGACTGGAGCTTGGGAAGATGAGTCTTCATGACTTCAGGCTTGGTACTCTATCCACTGTGCCAGAGAGATGTCCTTGTGCATACTTTCTTAATAAGCAATGCTACCTTGTCTCTTTGCCCTCCTCCAACACACATTTTTATCTATCATCTCTTTTGAATGAGACCCATGGTTCATTCATGGATTTCATCCCACCAAATTCCAAAGATAATCATAAGGTTAAATGTTCCCCCTTGTGTTAGGACCTCTAGTGTCTTTTGTTTGTTGGCAAACAAGAGCACTGTTCCTTAAACAACTGGCATTTGTTTATACATATTAGAGGCTATATTACATCCTTGAATTTTGTCACCTTCAAACTTCTTGGTGTTTCTATTACTATTCTTCCTTTTCTGTAGGAAAAGTCTTCTCACTCCTCCATCTTTTATAGTTTAAAGTCTTTTTTGATGAGATTTTTCAAGACACCTGGCAATACAATATTACCAGCTTTTTTTTAGGTGTACTCCATCTCTGGCCAGGAAACTGCCATTTCTGTATTTTAAGCCATAGTCCAGAAATCCATATCCCATTCTGTGATACCACCTTAGTCAGCTGCTCATTTCCCAATTTAATTTTTCTCTTTTATATCCTTTGCCTTCAATGGGTAACAGTGAGAAAAACACAACCTGTGCCTCTAATGTCTTCATTTTCTTGTCCAGGAAGGCTTAATCATTGGCAATACTTTTTAGGTTTGTTCTGGCAGCATCCTTTGTATCCATGTGAATCACTAGAAGAACATAGTTGCTATGCATTTTTATATATCCTGGGAGGTTCTTTGTTTTGTTTCAGAGACCTGTGTGTGTGTATGTATATGTATATGTATATGTATATGTATATGTATATGTATATGTATATGTATATGTATATACATATGCATTTCAAGCTCATGTCCAAATCTGAACAGATTATCTATCCCCTACCCCAAACCTCAACCTACCTGTATTCTGAACTTTTGTTGAAGGCACAGGTTGTCATCATTAGTGTTAGTATAGTCCTCATGCCTAGTTACTCCCACATATCCACCTGGTTCCCACTTTTACCCCCATAAAATAAGTCACATCAAACCTCTTCCCTACACTACTCACTACTCACTATATCCACCACCACGGATGGTTCAAGCCCTTATCACTTCTCACCTGGACTATTGCAATAGCTTCCTAATTGATGTCCCTGACTCCAAGTTATCTTCCATAGAGTTGCCAAAGTGATTTTCCAAAATTACTAATTTGACTCTCTTCAATAAATTCCAGTTTATATCCAGGATAAAATGTAGACTACATCGTTGCATTTAAAGCCCTTTATGGTCTTCTAGGGCAGTTATATTTGAGTTCATGACTCAGGAAGAAGAGCTAAACAGAGAGAGGGGCCAATTAAGATAGATTCTAAGAGCAGTTATCCCTTCCACATCATGGGGACCAGGGATGTGGTGCCTTGGCAATCTAGAAAATCTGTGCAAAAATTTTTGGCCCTCCCTTCATACCAGAGGACTCTGAATTTTTTTCTTTTTCTTTTATAGGGTGTTTACAGAACCTTATTGTAAAGTTTGGGTTGAGTGTTTGGTCATAGGCTCTATGTCGTCTGTGGGCCTTCACATGTCATATGTGACTTCTGTAAAACTCCCTCCAAATTCCCATTTAATTTCTTATGCTGACCCATGCAATGGAGAAAGTCAAGATGTGGAAGGGATAATTGTTCACTCAAGCCCTAAGTTCATCTCCCCACCCCAAAAATGAGGAAGTTTGACAATTTTGGGAGGGCAAATCTTGGGAGGGGGAAAAAGAAATGTAGAGGTGAAGGTCAGGGAGAGGTATCCACAGATGTGCCTCTCTAGCCGGGCTGAAGGAACTGTCTCCCTGCCCTGCCTAGTCTCATCTGAACTTCCTACTCCCCCCTGATAAGAATTCTGTCCTATGACATCTTTCATTGCTTTCTCACACCCCCCCCCCAAGAACCAGTCATCTCAACACTGTTCCTCATAAACAGAGCAGATGACTTCATAGTTCTCCATTTCCACATTCTACAGTTCTGTGATTTCCTTTCCCACCCTATCTCACCCATCCCATTCTATCTCTTTGACCTACTTTCATAGTAGACTGTTGTTAGATTATATGTTAATGCTGTAATATTAATTATGTTCCATGCCTTTCTTGATGTTGAGAGGCACATGTTAAGAATACTTTGGGGCTAGCTAGGTAGTGCAGTGAATAGAGCACCGGCCCTGGAGTCAGGAGTACCTGAGTTCAAATCTGGCCTCAGACACTTAACACAAAAACTAGCCGTGTGACCTTGGACAAGTCACAACCCCAATTGCCCTCCAAAAAAGCAAAAAATAAAAAAAAATAAAGAGGAGGTTTGAAAGAATTTTTTAAAAAAGAATACTTTGAACAGAGTAAGGAATTTTAGACTCATGCTGGGTGGGAAGGATAGGTATTCTTGAACAGGCTGAATGTGTTGTTCAGCTGGTTTGTACATTTTTACTTCTTCTTCATTAACATAGGCACCCCTATTGCTCTTCAAAGATAGTTGCGGAGAATGTTGACAGTTGAAAAGAATGTTGACGAAAGTTGTTGGGAGTAATTGATAGGCTGGGAGGAAGCTGGCCATGGCAAATTCAAAAGTATTGGGGAATCTTCTATTTTATTACTTAATGAAAAGCAAGAAGAAAAACATGGGAGATGAGTTAGTGGAAAATTAAACATAAGGGTATGGAAGAGGCATCAAGGATATTTGGAGGCCAGGTATGAAATTATATATATGAAAAAATGAAGTCAGGGCAGATAATCTTTGAGATTTTTTTAAGGTTGGAGAATGGATGTAGACTATAGGAACTAGAAAGGACCCAAAGAATGAAATTTTAGGATTAAGTACATTTTTTTTATTTTGAGAGTTTAGTTCTTGCCAAAATACAGTTAAAGGCATGCTCTGGATATGTAAGTTCTAGAAATTTTAGAAAATGAGGTGGTGCTATCATTGTGTCTGTTGAACCAAATCTTTGACTAATTTTGGCCATTACAGCCTAACGAATTTTATAGACTAAACTGAACAAATAAAAAACATCAGGGCACAGAGGAGAGAAAGAAATTCTAAAAACTCACGGTTAGTTAGTCAATAACCATTCATTAATCACCCTACCATGTACCAGGCACTTTGTAAGCGCTGGGGACACAGAGAAAGGGCAAAGACAGTCCATATATTCAAGGGACTCACAGTCTAATGGGGAAGACAGGATGCAAATAACTATGGACAGACAAATTATATACAGGATAAATTTGAAATAACCAACAGAAACAAGGTGCTAGAATTAAAGAGAATCAGGAAAGGTTTCTTGTAAAAGGTGAGATTTTAGCTGCAAATTGAAGGAAGTCAGGAAAGCTTGGAGATGGAAATGAAGATCATTCTAAGCATGGGAGACAGCAAGTAAAAATGCCTAGAGTATCTATATGGTGTAGGACCAGGAGTAGATCTCAGTTACCATCACTGAAGTACGTAGATAGCTTGGGAATGAAGCAAAGAAAAAAAATCAGAGGTCAGGGTATACTCAGGTTTGAAACATGAGCTCTATCTCCCACCAATTGTTTTTGTTTCACTTAAATCTAAGTTTTGTTTCAGCTCCAAAAATGATATTATTCATAAACGTTTACTATGTTTTGTGTTCTTGGGAAATGATAAGCATATACAAGGACACTATATTGGGACAGCATATCAGTGATCTACCCAAATACAGACTATTACATGTTTAGGACCTTTATTCAAAGCTTTTACAGCCTTCACCACACACACACACACACACACACACACACACACACACACATCTTTAAATGTTTCCAAGAAAACAATATTGTTGTGCCAAAGAAGTCTTGCCTATAAAGCAACTTCTCAATTTTGTAATTATTTAACAAGCCATCCCAAAGCAGTGTAACATTGTTTTTTACAATGATTTTTATAAAGCCTTTGACTAAGTTCTGCCTTCATTGCTCATTCATATGCTGCAAATATAGAACACAGAGCCACGTACAGTGAGAATGCTAGTGTGTGATGTCCACACAAAAAACCTGTTCTCCAAAACATATCACCATTATAATTCAAGTCAAGTTAAGAACAATTGACATAAAATATGACTTTTTTCCCATGGAAACAGTTTAAATCTTATATAGGTCTACCTACCCTTAGTTATCATTTCTCCTAAACAGGACTAACTATGATGCCATCTTCATGAACTTGGTCAGCGATATATTGATGGAGAAGGGTGGAACAAATAGATGGCATAAAGGTTTGTTCATGGAAAGTAAAAGGCTTTGAAAGATCAGGTCATTGCCACCAGAAATTATAGAAATTATATTCTTAGGGAGCCCATATTTTGTGACTAGTACAGATTATGCAAAAAACTAGTAGAAATTGTGTAACATTGCTTCAGGCTTCAGATGCTTTGCAAAGATAGTATGAATAACTAGCAAGACATAACCTGGTATCTACAATGATATAACAGAAGCTCACTATCTTTCATATCCTGATAGATGACAAATCCCCAAACAACAAATGCACATCTCACAATATATTTGAAAACTCATCCAATGACCATTCATACAAAAGGAGCATTATTATGGAATCATTGTTCACAATAGCACAGACAGAATATTGATCCATAGAACATAAAACATAATATTTTTCATAGAGGTCATCATACAAAATACTCATAAATCTCTAAGCTACGTGGAACAAAATACTTTCAAAATATAGAGAACTAACAGAAGAAATCTAAATGATATGGGAATTGTCATGAGTTATATAATGTCTCCATCATTCTCTCTGCTCCTGGGGTTGTACCAAGGACACTTTCAGTGAGCCTGCAGAAGATGAGCTTACATCATAATACTTTTATCCTGCAATAAAAAACAATTGTTTCATCAATTTGTGTAATAGTTCACTGAATATTAAATATATAAGAATAATAGCAGGATAGTAACTTGTCCTAAGACTTTTTATACGAACTCCATCAAATCAAATGAGATAACAGATAATAATAATGTCACCCAGTAGATGTCATTGGGTCAAGGAACTAGAACTGAAAGGGACATTATGGTCATTGAGTCCAACTGTTTCACTTTACTGATGAGGAAATTGAGGCCCAAGTTCATGTGACTTCTTAAAAGTCACCCAAGAAGTGTCAGAGAATGTATTGAACCAAGACCCTCCGACTCCAGTCAATGTTCTTTTGACTGCTTATGGTAGTTATATTATCCATTTGTGCAATCATCCACAGATGAATACAAGATGATGACAAGGTAACAACTTGTCTCAGAATAGTTTCTATCTGAATTTCATTGATAAAGATGAGAAATGTGAGATAGTAATATTAATGGCATTGTGAATAATAATCAAAATAGTGGTCTTCAGGTTACAAAGCTCTTTCCTTGCAAAAACCTTACAAGAAGGTAAAATGAGCATTATTATTTCCATTTTAAAAACAAGGAAACTGAGTCTCACAAAAATAATTTAATTCAACTCAACAAACATTTATTTAATTCCTATTATATGTAAGGAAATTTGGCTCCTTACTTTGAACATTATCTGGTATATAGTTCCTTCTGGTCTTGTGCATTGTCCTATGGCCAATAATTTCTTGACTTCAAGTCCAGTGCTCTCCATCACACTGCCCAGTTTTTCTGGGCCTTGGTTTCCTCATCTGGAAAATGATTAGCTCTATTAGGTGATCTTCTAAGTCTCTTCTTGTTTTAAAATTTCAATGGTTTTCTAAGTAAAGTACCTACCTGGTCCTAAAGGTGCAAAGGAAATGAAATGGCAAAGCTATGCTATTTTGTTTGAGGATATTTGGGTGAGGTTGTTTGAGGCACTCATTCATTTCTCTTAACTCATTAATTCAGTCCCTAAAAATTTTGAGTGGATTTGGGTTAACTTTACTGAATTTAATTATGAGATATTGGCATCTAAGAATAAGTGGAGACTGTAGAGCTCATCTAACCTAACTCCCTCTATTCACCTACAAAAATTTCAATTCCTAAATTTTAATCCCAGTCCAATCTCCTATGAGAACCTCAGGCAAGCCATTTGACTTTTCTGGGCTCTCTCCTCCCTTGAGACCTTTCCTGATTCTCCCGAGGTACTTGTGCTTTCTCCCTGATACTTCCCATTTTTATATGTTCTTATGTGCAGGTTGTTTTCTCTGATATAACATCAGCTCCTAGAGAGCAGAGTCTGTTTCACCTTTGTCTTCATATCCCCAGCATTTATCACAAGTGTCTGGCACTTTTGAGGTCCTTAATAAATGCTTGTGGATTTATTATTTTTTTAAACAAACTTTCTGGGAAAAGAAGATATAGATGTGATACTTCACTGTGGTTAGAAAGGTGTCTTTTTTTGTTGGTTGGTGTTTGAAATTAACGGGCTTATTGGTTGGCCAATGTTCATAGATAATTGTTCTGATTTTCTTCTATTTGCTACGAAAGTCCTTCAGCAAAGTGTTGTTTTTCTACATGTACCTGTCCTATTTGGCCAGAAATGTGGATGGAACAGAAGCTCTGGTACATACAGCATTGATTTCATGATTCCATTTTCAACTTCAGTTTGTTTTCTCTTACAGTAGATTCCAAATTTCAGAAGTCAATGTTACCCGGAGCACAGAATTTTGTGAAGAGCTGCATGGCCCCTTCTTCTGTAGCATTAATTACTAAGGTAATAGGCTTGCCTTTCTTAACTCTGTGTGCCTGATCCATTGTGCAGATGGTTAAGAGAAACCTGAGAGTAGTCAGAGGAGAAGCCAGGCTGACCAACTTTTCATAGCAAATCCTTCCATTCAGTAATACCAAACTGGGCAACCTACCCAGTATGACAGCAGATGGTACCTCGGTGGCATAGATCCATCAGTGTGCTGAACATTCTGTCATTCTTGGCCATCCAACTCTTTATATCCTGGTAGTCTTTATTTCTCATAGTCTTGATTGTGACTATTATTTTCAGACTCAGGTTAACCATGTACCCTGTACCATATAACAACAAAATGTCTGTATTAGGTCCTGACAGGATATTGTTGGCGATCGAGAAATACTTTTGTCAAATTGATAAGAGCAAGAGGTAGAGTAGATAGATCCTTCCCCTCAGCGTCAGGGAGCTCTGAGTTCCAAGAAGCTCCCCATCTGACAGATACTGGATGTGTGGCCCCGGGGGAAATTAGTCTCCAGCTACTATGTACATTTATGTACATCTGTCTGTCTATCTATCTATCTATCTATCTATCTATCTGTCTGTCTGTCTGTCTGTCTATCTATCTATCTCTATATCCATATCTATATCTATACATATTCACTTACATATCCTCTCCCCCATTGGAAGGTCAGTTCTTTGAGGGCATAAACTGTTTTTTGCCTTTCTTTGAATCTCCAGTACTTAGCACAGTGCCTGGCACATGACAAGTGTTTAATAAATAATAATTGACCAACTGACTAATGGTAACTTCTCAGTGCTTCAGGCAAGCAAGACTATAAGTTGCCGAGAAGGTGTTTGATCTGCTTTAGGATAAGGAGTTCCTGAGCTGGAGGACCCTCAGAGGGAGGGAGGGGGGAGGGGGAGAGAAAGAGAGAGAGAGAGAGAGAGAGACAGACAGACAGACAGACAGACAGAGAGACAGAGTGACAGAGACAGAGAGAGACACAGAGAGAGAGAGAAAGAGAAATGCAGAGAGAGACAAAAGAGACAGAAAGACAGAGAAAAAGAGACACAAAGAAACAGAGAGACAGAGCAACAGAGACAAAGACAGAGACAGAGATAGAAATAGAGACAGATGCCTAAAGAGATAGAGATACCAAAATCCTTGGCATTGTCAAATAGTTAAACATCAGAAAGCAATATGATGTTTCTTTACAGTGGAAATGGCATTAAAGAAGAGATATTAGCACCTACTTTGCTGCTAAACACTAAGGACTATGAGGGCTTTCCATCTGACTTGCTGCTGAAACCTTTCATATGTGTTATCCCCCCATAAGAATGTGAACCCCTTGAGAACAGAGGATGTCTGATCTTTCTATTTTGTATCCCTAGTGTTTAGCACAGTGCTTTGCGCAAAGTAAGCACTTAATAAGTGTTTCATTCATTCATTCATTCATTCATTCATAAAATGGGGATAAAAGCACTAACTTCCCAGGGTTGTTATGGGAATCAAGTGAAATAATTATAAAACACTTTGCAATTTGTAAAACTGTATGTAAATGCCAGCTATCATCATCATCATCTTCATCATCATCATCAATATTGATAGAAGCTTTGCCTCAAACCCAGTGAAAACTTGTGGAGACCATCTCCTAAGGCCAGTGATAGGAGTGATGATCAGGTGTAGTGGATGGCCTACCTATGCCCAACGAAACCTCAGACCCTGAAGTTGAATCCTAATACTTGACTTTTACATGGTACTTTAATGTTTGCACACAGTAATTTATTTGATCCTTGTACCAATTGGGTAGAGTAGGCACAATAAGGTATTGCTATCCTATTTTTGCAGATGAAGAAATTAAGACATCGGGAGGTTGAGTGACTTGCTCTTGATCACACAGAGCTTGTGTTAGAAGCAGGATTTGAGCCCAGACTTCTCCTGACTCTGGGTTTAGTGCTTTTCCACTTTTCCACAGATAAAAAAATGATTTTCCAAAAACACTGATTTAACCATGCTGCTGCCCCACATAAAGAACTTTAGTGACTCCTTGTTACTCCCAGGGTGAAAAAATAAGTTCCTTCATTTGACTTTTCAGCAACCGTCGCTGCTGGCTTTATTATACATTAATGATGATGATGATAATGATGGTGATAGCACCTAGGTGGCACCATGAATAGAGTGCTGGGCCTGGGATCAGAAAAACTCATTTTCATGAGTTCAAATCTGGCTTCAGACATTACTAGCTGTATGACCCTGGGCAAGTCATTGATCCTTGTTTGCCTCAGTTTCCTCATCTATAAAATGAGCTGGAGAAGGAAATGGCCAACCACTCCAGTATCTCTGCCAAGAAAACCCCAAATGGGGGTCATGAAGAGTTAGACAGGACTGAAAATGACTGAACAACAACAATAATTTTTTTTTTTTACATAGCACTTAGTATATACATGCTCTGTGCTAAGCACTTTACAAATCAATTATTCTCTCATTTGATCCTCATAAAAATTCAAGGAGGTAAGTGCTATTATTTCCTACATTTTACAGGTGAGAAAATTGAGGCAAGCAGGTTAAATGACTTGCCCATTGTCACATAGCTAGTAAGTGGCTGAAACTGAATTTGCATTCAAGTCTTCTTGACCCCAAGCCCAGCAGTCTATTCATTTTGCCACCTAGCTGTGCCACTCCCCTTCATGCACTCCAGAATTCGGCTAAACAGCCTGCTTTGTATTCATCATACCTGGTGCTACATATCCTCTCTATGATTTTGCATTGGTTGTCCATGCCTTGAATTTATTCTTTCTTTTTTTTTTTTTTTTGAATAAAAGTAGGTTTTAATTGTACAAAACGTTTCTTGCATGTTGCAGTTCTCTAGGGAAACACTAGAGAACCTGGGTTTAAAAAAAAGGTTACACAAAATGTTTGACTACTTTCACTATTGTCCTCAAAAAGCTCTTCAAAATTTCTTAATTGTATCTTTTGAAAAATGAAGAACAGAAGCCATAAATAAAATAAAACCAAGTCATTGAAAGAATGTCCATAAAGCTATTTTTTGGCATATGTAATCTTCATGGCATGGGACGGTGTGATCTTAAATCCTTGTAAGGCATCTCTGGCAGCGCCAGCCTGTCCATCATTTTCAAACTCCACAAAAGCAATGTCATGTCTCCCAGGTACCAACCGTGCTTCTTTGAAACCAGGAAACTGATTAAATAGCATAGATAACATCATTTCACTCGTCTCCTCTAGCAAGTTATTTAGGAATAAAATATAATTTGGTGGGTAGTCAGGCACCTGAGGATTTGGGGTTGAATTTCCTTGGGTGTTAGCTGAATTTGGTGTGGCCTGACCAGGCTTTTTATTTGCAGCATTGGCAGTCAGCTCCAAAGATTTAGCCTTTTTCTTCTCTTTTTTCTTTTCCTTATCAGCAAAAGTGCCACGCATTTTAGAGATTACATCAGAGTCTGTTTTTGCATATTG
>JAQQSW010022275.1:0-10490 GCA_028646575.1 Pseudocheirus occidentalis
GTAAGAAATGGGAAGGAGATGGACTTCATAATTACCTGGAGAGCCTTATACAAATTGATGCTAAGTGAGAAGAGCAGAACCAGGAAAAATTTGTACACAGTCACAGATACATCATATGTGTGACAACCAACCTGGATAAACTGGACTCTTCTGAGTAACACACAGTTAAAAGACAGCTCTACAAGTGTCACTTGTCATCTCTATATCCAATTTGCCACCAAGTTCTATACCTTCCAGATGACTTCAACTGGGCAGTTAAATGGTACGGTGGATAAAGCATTGGCCTTGGAATCAGGAAGATTTGAGTTCAAGACTAGTATCTGATAATTAATTTTGTGACTCTGAGCAAGTCACTTGACTTCTATTTGCCTTCATTTCACCATCTGTAAAAAAGGGGTAATAATAGCACTAAGATTCTTGTGAGGATCAAAGAAGATAATATTTGTAAATTAGCACAGTGTCTGACACATAGTAAGCACTACTAAAATGTTAATCTTTATTGTTTGCTGGTTGAATTAATCATTAATCTATGAAATTATCAAATGGGGAAGGCATGCCTGATTACTCACCAGGAAAGATCATAATGATAGTGAGGAGTAATGTAATCACATCACCAAAGATGGTATGGAGCAAATGACACAGAAAATACAGAGATAAATGGCAGTACAGAGTCAGAAGGTCTGTGTAAGGGATGCCAGGTGGTAAAGGAAGACAGTGTGGAAAGAGAATGGGGAGAACAGGAGAGGCAAAGAATTGCTTATATAACCATGGATTGAAGTTTGGAGCACTAGGCAGCATGGACACAATCAAGACAGAAAAGTGATCGGGGGAAAGAAGTTTGAGGTCTCATTTTATAGAGGTCTTTTGGAAACAGATTGACTCCTTTCTGTGCCATCTTGTGCTTAGTTCATGGACATATCCAAGTAATCTCAAAGTTGCCAGTAAAACTTTGCATATTCATGTAATCTCAAGGTTATCAGGACCTTTCAGTATTTTGTTCATCTTACTGAGAATATCTGGAACTTCTCTGAGATGTATATATCTTAGGATCAAAAGGCACTATCAGCCATGATTTCCCTGATTCAGCACACATTTTCTGGATGTGATTTTTTTATTAACATACAATACAATTTGTAAATTATGCTCTTTTGATTTTTGAGACACTTTATATATAACTTCTATGTTTGATTTTGCAATATTAATTCTTGTTAGTAACTCTATACTGGCTATGTACAAACTTAATATACTGATTAGAAGGTATGATTAGAGAGAACAGAACAAGACACAAATTTAACACACCAGTATTTGATCATTCTGCTCTGGTTCTGCTTTCATCACTCTATGTCTTTGTCAAATCAGACCACAAGTGTTTTGTTTTAGTGTTGTTTTTTTCTAATCCAGTTTAAATAACACTCATTGATAATGACTGAATGAGTGGCTAGATGGGTAGTATTAGGGAAGTCTAAGGAATAAAATATCCAATGGGAGCAAGTGGTCAGCATAGTAAAAAGTTACTGGGAAGTCAATTAGAATAAGACCAGATAAATGGTTGTTGTATACACCAGATAAGAGATCTGCATTAATCTAGAAGAAGCAATTTCCATTCAAATTACTCCTCAAAAGGCAGACTGCAAGAAATTGAGGAGTTGAATGAGAGTGAGTAATTGAGGCAATTAGTGTACAAGACCATTTCTTAAGAATTTGACTGTAAAAGCATAAAGAGATAGGTTAATATCTTGAAGGAATGGCAAAATTGAGAAGTTTTAAAAAACTAATCATGTGAAAAATACGAGTGTGTGTTTAGACAGCAGTGGTAGTCAGAAGATAAGAAATAACTGAGGCCAAGGTAAAGGAATGAAATGATCATAGAGAAAAGTTCATTGAGGAGATGGAAGGGCATAAGATCAAAGACACACATACAGAATTTTGCCTTAGCAAGAAGTATCACCTTTTCAAAGAAATTGGAGCAAGGCCCTGGAGAATAGGGATTAATATAGCAGGGTTCTGAGTTGTACAGTATTGGAGAATGTAGAAAACCTCTATTTTTTTTGGTTCCAAGGAACTATTGGGAGATTTTGCTGAAAGAGATTGAAGAGATGATATTGAGATCCTGAATAAAAGACACAGTATACAGTAACCATCATTGGATCTACAGATGATATTAATCTGTCAGAGAAATATAAAAGTGTTGCTTTGCATTAGTGATAGCCAATATGAGGTAATGGAAGACAAAATATGTAAATGTAGTGTTTTTTTCCACCATTTTTCAGTATCAGACATGTTGGAGTGAAGCTGATGGATGGTGTGTGTAAAGAAGACTGTGGGTTTAGCAAGGCATGTGGAAAGACAGATTGAAAGGATTGAAGAATAGAAGATAGTTATCCACTGCGTGCATTTAAACTCCTGAAATATAAGGTAAATATTTTGAAGGAAGGACAGTGAAATTTAAGAAAGGGTGATGGACTAGACTGAATAAGGTTTGAACTCAAGGGACTGGAGGGCATGGTAAAGTTCAAGAACTAAAAGAAATGAAACAGTAATGCCATTTACCAGCAGATTCCCAAAAGAATGCTACTGTGAACAGCTTTTAACATTGGAATTACACAACATAGTGAATGTTCTGTTTATTCCATTACAAATCAAGGCAAAAATTCACAATATATCATAATATAATATTCACAACATTACATCTTATGACAGAAAGTCACAATATAGTGTTCATAACAGCTTAACATTAGAATGGCCACACAATTTTCACTACAGTGGCTACAATATTCAGAACAAAGAACAAAAGAATAATGATCTGCTTTCCCTAAGGGTGAAAATCTCCTTATTTAATCATTCAATCAATTCATAATATATCAGTCTTCCACTCATGGGGCAACCATTAATTTAATCAATAACAATACAATAATCAAACTTCCACTCATGGGGCAAACATTAACTTACTCAGTGATTGATCTATATTCCCAATTACTAAATATCATTAATCACAAATACAGTCATTAGAAAACCATACAAACCCTCCACTCCTTGGTGTCCAGCCAACCTCAGTTTCATCCAAGGGGAGGCCTTTTCTTCATCTTGACTCTGGGTGGTCTCTCTGATTCCCCGGATCCCCTTCCATGGTCCCAGTTCCCTCCTGAATCCACCAAACAGTCACCTGGATTCAGAAGCAGAAAGCTGCCAGGTCCTCATTCAGTCCTCAGAGGTAGACAGCTCCCAGGTCCTTGTCTAATCCTCAGGGAAGTCCCTGGCACACACTGAAGTTCACAGGATCCAGCACATTTCAAACCCTGCACCACTTCTCTTGCCTAGAACTCAATGACCAGCCAGGCTATGAATAAACAAAGTCTTATCCTGTTCATGCTTCTTCAGTCCTCCAGCAGTTCAGCTGGCCCTAGGACCCAGAAGAAATATTGGCCTTCTGGGTGGCCTTCACCAGATTCTGGTCTCAGGAAAAGTCCAACTCAGTTTTCAATCAGCTTCCAGAGGCTGGGAGAAAAACTCTCTCTCTCTCTCTCTCCCTCCCTCTCTCTCCCTCTGTCTCTCTGTTTCTCCCTCTCTCTCTCTCTCTCTCTCTCTCTCTCTCTCTCTCTCTCTCTCTCTCTCTCTCTGTGTGTGTGTGTGTGTGTGTATCTCTCTCTCTGTCTCTCTCTCCAGAATGCTCCAACTTACTTCTTCAGTCCAGCAGCCCAGCTCCCAGTTGCTGAGACAATCCTGCTTCCTCCATCAGGAAAATTCCAATTCTGTCTCTCTGTCTCTGGAATTCATCTTTATATACACACACTGGCCTCCTGTCTCAGCCAATCCCCTTTTTCCACATCAACAGAGGAGTTCATGCCTTCTCCAAAATGGACAGGGCTCACACCTTCCATACAGAGCTCACACCTTCCATACTTAGCCCTAAGATACTAAATGCTAACTATGTGCTAAACTGATTGCTGTTACAGAAGCAGAAAGAGATATAAAAGAGTAAGAAGTTATGATCAGTCTCCTCTGATCTTGTCAACAACCTGGTAGAGTAGTTAGAATAGTTATTATCATTATTATTTGTCTTAAGCAGAAATTGATTCTCAAGGAAATTTTAACATGTTCTTAGACACACAGCTTGTATTAGAAGTGGGATTTGAATTCAGATCTTCCTGACTCTAAAGTCAACATTCTACCATGTTAGGCTATGCTTCCTTCTAAGAGAAAGAAGTAGCATAGTTTCCTTTGAAGGTGTGATTTGAGATGCAACAATTACTGTGGAAATTATTGGGTCTGATAAGCAGAAAAGGTTGGGGTTTTTTTAAAGTCTTAGCTCATGCAAACTTTCAAGTATGAAGGCATAAATTGTAGTTGAAAATAAGACTGAGTCAGATACTGAACTTAAGAAAAGATTGATAAATGAAAGTTGGTATATGACTGGGTGCTAAGCTGTAGGTTCATATTCTGAACTTCAGAAGAAGAAAATTGTTAAATAATGGTGACAGAGAGACAATTTGGAAGCAGCAGTAAGAAGAAAAGTTTAACTATTCTCCCTTCTAGCCCAATGCATCAGGGAACACAAAAAAGAAAAGGTGCCCCCAATTTTAAAGAGTATGGGCAGCTGTTAGAATGTCCTTTAGAAGAAGTCAACTTAATGTTCATCCAAGAAGTTAGAAAGAGCATAACCTAAAATATCTAGGGTAGAAGGGAACTGGTTAATAATTGAGTGAATACACAAAAATGCATAATGAAATGTAAGGACAAAAGAGATAAAGACAATGGTAAGAAAGAAAAGAGACAGAAGGGGAGTGATAGAAGGTAAATGGATTTTTCAGCCCAGCAGATGGTCACCGAATACCAGGGAAAACAGGATCAATTTGTCTTTTATAGGACAGAGGAAGAAACACATACATGGAGGTTCAGCCCTCCAGATGTCAATGATGAATGAGAACTGAGTCACTGCATGGATAATGACATCAAATCCCATAACTAGATATTCCAGATATTTCTGGCATGTCTAACAGGTATGGTTCTTCTTAACTCTTCAGGCACCTTAAGGACTGAGATTTTCTACAAATTTGAAAAGACAGAAGATAGTGATGGTGGTGACTGGGGGCTTGAGGCTTAAACTGAACTCAGACTTAAAAACAGTTCCATCACTTTAACCATATGTGATGGGGATAAGAACCCTCAGAAGGTCCAACACATATGGTACAAGTCCTCTGTTTCTAATTTCCAATTCCCCATAAGCATTGGGCTTTTCTTACCTTAAACTTTTTCTGAGACTTAGGATCTCAGATTGGTTCTGATGCCTTGAGGCTTAGGATCTTTGGTAGATGAGAATACCCTTCTTTACAAAACTCTAAGAAAAACTTATACTTTCTACATTTTCCTCTACTTGGAATGAGAAATGATATCAAATAATAACAAGGGAAAAGGAATAAACATTCACTAAGTGCCTACTCTATACTAGGAACTGGGAAAATATTATTTCATTTGATCCTCACAACAACCCTGTCTTCATATTCTTCTCTGAAAATACATGTAGACACACATACACACACAGAGATACAGATAAGTGCCTATAAAGTAACTTAAAGAAGGAAAGATAAGTAAATACTGGGGGTGGGAGGGATGGATTATGAAAAAGTTCGTGGAAGTGATTCTATGTATACATACACTCAAACACACCTATATAAAATATATGTGTGCATTCATACATGCATGTATATCTACACACATACATGTATATGTCTATATACAATAGATGCACATACATAAAATGCCATGCACATAGTACGTGCTTAGTAAATATTTCTTGAATGGAATAACAACCCCTAGTAAGACAGGAAAAATTATTATATCACCTTTCAAATACCTACTCAGTCTTACAATGAGGTGATTTCTTGGATCAAATATATTAATTATTAAAACGTCAATATCATTATCATCAAAAATTTATGGACTTCCTACTACATGTTAAATCCAAACACAATACATGTGTAATGGGATTCTTGAACAGAGTATAAGTGCAATTATTTTTATTTTTTTAAAATAGACTACTAATTTAAGAAACTTTATTTTTAAAGATAATAGCACTGAGCACTGAATCATAAGCATAGACACTAAGTAAATAATAATGGGGTCAGTCATAGAATATGATGAATCACTTTTGAAATGAGTAGGAGTTTATTAATATTAATAAAGCAAAAAGTCTGAATCAGAAGATATGATGACAAATGCAAAATATGATATTCTCATCTGAAATGTCCCATATAGATTCTAGAATATGAGAGAAATCATTAATATTCTATTGTATTATTGAATGAAAATTTTCTACCCACTCAATAAAAAGTGAATGCAAGGATTTTTTTTTACTTATTCATCAAAGAGCTTACTTTGAAATCATATATGTATCATCAAAATAATATTATTTATACTTCTACAGTGTTGTTTTTAAAGGAGAATGTTTGACTGCAAGAAATCAAAACAGAGACACCAAGAAGGAGATTTAGTCATACTTTTTTCTTTTTTAACAACAGATTTTTTTCAAAAGCTTTTAGCTGATATTAATGTCAGTTGCAAAGCTTTATTCATGAACGTTGTACATAATTTCAGCGTGTGTGTAACTTAGCAACATGGTTACTTAAAGGTTTTTAGCACAATCTGCTTTTAAACTATTGATTTTCCTCTAATTGCAATGAGTGGGCCAAGAATTTCCTTTGTACATTTCTAATGTACAATTACCAGCCAAGAACTCAAAATCTTCAAATGCGTAGCCTCCTCCTATGTTCCCACCTCATATTCTGTTATTGCCTAACTTGGTACTCCACCATGCCCCATGTATTTAACTAATGCCTATCTCCATGCTCTTAGTCCTGATAGTCTCTCCCCTCTCCTCTCTATTAACTCATGCATTTACTAATCCACCACATTAAAGTGCAATAATTCTTATGCTTATCGTCAAATTTGTATTCATACATTATATGTATATATTACATTGTATTTTTCTATTTGACATTTTCTGTATAATTATCAGGTTTGGGAATGCTTATGAATATTTCATTAGCTTACTGAGCTATTTCAGGATAGGAGCAGATGTTTTCTTTAGAAATTTCTTTATCAACACGTAGTAGGCACACAAAATGCAATAACTAATCCTGCACTTTATTACCTGCTTCTAATAGTTTTATTCATTCACCTAAGGCATAGTAGAGGAAATAATTACCTAGATCAATATATATATATATGGGTGTGTGTGCATATATATATATTTATTATATATTATATATTATATATTATATATTATATATTACATATTACATATAATATATATTATATATTATATATTATATATTATATATAATGGGTTCATGCTCCTTGCATTTTTTATTTCAAGAAAATCCCTATTTACTTATTTTAAAACATAAAAAAATTCATGTACAGGGACCCAGATGCATCTTATGAAAAACTGATTATATAACTTCTACACCCTCCCCAACATTTAGTATGTATATATTAATTTGTCACAAAGTATTTGTTTAATGAATTCATGCATCAATTAATACAATCAATTATAGTGGAAAGATTGCAATATATGAAGTCAGATCTTTCTACTTCTCACACTCCTCTGTTGGATTATATCCTTGTCCCATCCCCTTTGTAAGTGTGTCCTCAGACTATGTTCTGGCCTCTTCCCTCTCCATACTTTTTAATCTTCATAATCTCATAAACTCCTATGGGTTCTATAACTAACCCTCATCTCTCTCTTTCATTCCAGTAATGTATCCAAAGCACTGTAGGTCAGCAAAAAAAATTGATACAAAGTAGATGCCTATGATTTGAGAGGATGAGTAAACAAATTGCTGTACATGAATATAAATGGAATGCTACATTATTGTGTTGCAAGAATAATAAATGTGGCAACTTACATGAACTAACACAAAGCCAAGCAAGCAGAGCAAGGAAAACAACATACATAATGGCTAACACAACATAAATTTTAAAAATAACAATTACCCAAAAATGAAAATGAAGGTTGCAAAATTACAAAGAGCAAGTTTGACCCCAAAGAGGAGATATAAGAAATCTTTTTACTCCACTGCAAAAGTAAGTACTGAACATTGCATAAAATGTCATGATTTTTCCCCACATCAGGAAAAAGAGTTCAAATAGGGCCTCAGAGACTTACTAATTGCATGATTGTTGGCAAATAATTTAATGTCTGCCTCAGTTTCTTCATTTATAAAATGTGGATAATGGCACTTACCTCCTGTGGCTTTCTATAAGGATACAATTAAATTATATTTGTAAAGCATTTTTAAAATGTAAAGTGCTATGCAATTGTTAGTTATTGCTGTTACTTCATCTTTGTATCCCTGATGTCTAGCACAATATTTTGTATATGGTAAATGCTTAATGAAGGTGTGTTGAATTTAATACAAACCTAGGATATAAGGGCAAGTATTATAAGGCTCATTTTGCAGAGAGAAAACAGTTAGTCAATTAATAATTAATAGAAGATCTCAGACAAAAACCCAGGTCTCCCAACTCACCATGCTGAGATTTTTCTAATACAGTATAGACTTTTCCCTTTCCTTCGGATATAGAGGTAGGAAATCTTAAAGGTCTCCTTCTAACTGATCTATTAGTTATAGATCATCAATTTAACCCAATACATGCATTTTTCAGAAATAAATAAGAATAAATTTTATTTAGCATATCAAACTACTGGTATTTTAAACAAAGGGATTAAGGTACTGTTCATTTGAATACCAATCCTCCTTAATGTTAGTGCCTTCCCTTCATTGATTATATCCAGTTTAACCTATATATAACTTGTTTGTACATAGGCATTTGTAAGTTGGCTCCTCCATTAGACTGTGACTTTCTTGTTATCACAGATCGTCTTTTTTTTTTCCTTTGTGTGTCCTCAGGGCTTTGTTTTCCAGTGCCTGGCACTGAGTTAAGTGCTTAATAAATATTTCTTGACTGAATTACTGAGTACGATTTAGTTGTTTCTTTTCTAAATGGAGAAAACTTAACCCCTAACTTATTTTCTTTAGTCTGAATATGGGAAATTAATGTTAGGCATTTTTCCCTTGGATAAACAGGAAATCAAATAAAAATTGGTACAGTATCTTCATTAAGAGGAATAAAAATAAAAGCAAGACAGAGCAAGAAACCAAAACAAACCTAAATCAATTTGGTATTTCCAACAGTTACTGGATGGCCACAACAAATTGTGTAGAAATCATTCAATACAGCTAGGGAAAAATACATTAACTAAAATTAAAATCTATCATGCTAGATCCAGTTTAGCTGTGCAGCACTGACATAATCTTCAACATAATGATAATTTTGGAAACTGCTGGAGGCTGTCCTATATTAATAGTAACTGTGAGAAAAATTTGAGCTTTATACCATGATACAAAAATTGTGCCAGTATTTATATATGTATCTAACTGAGAGGGTGGCCTCAAAGGTATCATCCAGGCTGCAGGCATTCTAAACTACTCATTTGGGGATAGATGTTATAGCTGTCTTGATATTTTACACACATCTATCTTCAGCATAAATTTAGTGCTGTTTTACATTGGTTTTGATTCATTTTGCTTTAATATTTTCACAGAAAGAAAAAATGCCCTTAAATTATCAGATAAAGACTGGCAATTACTAATAAAAACAAATTTGTATTTTCTGAGTCAATCTAGAGATAAAATATTAAAAAATGCCAAGTCCCTCTCTTTTCCATGGTCAGAGGAATCAACGTCTTCAAATAAGAGTTTACTCATTCCAGGAAAATAAGAAACATAACTGTTTATAAGGATTTGCCTTCTATCAGCTTAATACTATAATGATCAAATATGTCAACTGATGTAATAATATTTTATACTTACTATATTTTCCTATCTATATAACTCCAATTTAGATATAAATAATTACAAACAACTACTATAATTTTACTCTGAAATAAAAAAAATTATACTGTTATGGCTATATTCTGTGTCTTATGGACTAAAACACATTGGTCAATTGCTATATGTTGGCACTTTGCAGTATTCTTAAATTGTGGTCTTTTTAGTAAACATTTTTGGTAATTAAATGGAAAAGAAATTCAGCCATGGAATAAGGCATCATAATATTCCCTGTACTTTTTTAAAACAACATCTAAAATGTACATTGTAAAGATTTATTCAATAGCCCAAGATGACATTATACAACGCAAATCCATTTGATTTTTTTTATCACTCCACTATTTTTTAATAAAGGTTAGAATCTACATACCATAATCCCATGCATTAGAAGCTACTTGGATGTTATTTCTTTTTTTCTTTTTTTTTAGTCTTTTTTTAAATTTTAATTTATTTTCTTGGTTACATCATTCATTTCCACAAGGTTTTGAGTTACAAATTTTCTCCCCTTTTTGTCCCTACCCCCCAGCCCAGAATATTGATCACACTGTAAGACCCCTCCCACAATCTGTTCCCTTTTATGCCCTCCTCCAACACCTCTCT
>JAQQSW010022276.1:0-10490 GCA_028646575.1 Pseudocheirus occidentalis
GTATATGAATGTAATGGAATACTATTGTGCTATAAAAAATGGGAAGGAGATGGACTTCATAATTACCTGGAGAGGCGTATACAAACTGATGCTAAGTGAGAAGAGCAGAACCAGGAAAAATTTGTACACAGTCACAGACACATCATATGTGTGACGACCAACCTTGATAAACTGGACTCTTCTCAGCAACGCACAGTTATAAGACAGCTCTACAAGTCTCAGCATGGAAGGAGATATTTATATTCAGAGAAAGATCTAGAAAAACCAGAGTTTAAATGGAGACTGAAGCAATCAACATGCTCTCGTTCTTTTCTATGTTTGGTTTTGTTTCTTTTTTCTCCATTGGTTACAACGCTTTTATACAACCAGACCATTGTACAATGTGAAAGTGTTTGCAGATCCCATACATGATTGTACACCACCATGGGGGGGCAGGGAGAAGGAAGGGGAGAAAATCTGAAGCTCCAAGTGATTCTGGAACTGAATCTTGTAAACTAAAAGGAAACAGAGAAGTCGATAAAAAATAAAAAAAAATTAAAAAAGACCAGGAAGAAAAAAAAATTATTTGGCCAAAAGTCCTAAATTTTACTTTCATTGCTAGAAAGACACCTGTATTTATGAAGGAAAAAATTTTCGGAAGAAGTAACAAGAATGTCTTGCAAAGAGTAGATGAAGAGAAGATGTCAACATTAGCTCTTTCATGGATACAGAAACTGTTTGACCAAGAGGATTCTGGGGTGTTTCAGGACAAGGTGGAAAGAGCAAATAATTTGGAGATGACAGGAACAATACCAGAGTCAGAGGTTGTTGGTCAGGGTGCTTGTGGGAGTGGTGATATAAATATTTACCAAAGACTGGAGTGTTGTCCTAGGGTTTGGCTGCTAGAGCAGGGCAGCCCAGGAGAAAAAACAACAACAACAAACTTTCCCTCAGTCCTAGGATTAGGTTTGACAGCAGAGCCAGCCATAAGTATCATGGTGACCCAACTAGGGAAGTATCTCAGAGGTCTTAGTGAGAATGCGTTCTTTATTTTGGATTCCTGTTCCCTCTGCCCCAACATTTGTGCTATTCTCTTCTCGATTTTAGGTATGTGGGAAACTTGGCAAGAATATTTGACTACTCTCCTCTAGACCCAACACAGGATTTCAACACACAGATGTAAGTGCCAGGTCTCCATTGGAACGGGTAGAAAAGAGTGGGGTGGAATTGGAAGAATTCCCTAGCAATCTGAAGTAAATGACTGAAATAAACTTTCTTCATGACCCTTGATAATGGGATGGCCATTTTACTGGCTGAAATGTCAAATGCGGTGGTCATTTGGGGAGAGGACAACAACCTGGTGGTTCATTGTTTTGTTTGTTTATTTCTTTCTCTGCTTTACTCCAGGGCTAAGTTAGGACATGGCCTTCTCTCAGGCCAATATTCCAAACCTCCCATGAAATCTGAGCTCATTGAACAGGTGATGAAAGAAGAACATAAGGTAAGTCCATGTGCAGGCACTTTAGCTCTGGTCTGTAGGTACAGGAGCCGCAGAGCTCTGGGAATTGAACATGGCCTGGAAGGGCCCCAGGCCTTTTAACAAAGTATAAAACCAAAGGTTTCATTCTAGGAGTTGACATTTTTGTCTACATATTTCTAAAGTTAATGTCAAGGCCTCTATTTGCACAGCTGATTTCTCCATGGACCCTTATGTTTGTTGTTGATTTTTAAAATCGTTACAGTCATGTCTGACTCTTTGTGACCCCATTTGGGGTTTTCTTGGTCAAGATATGGAGTGGTTTGCCATTTCCTTCTCCAACTCATTTTACAGATGAGGAAACTGAGGCAAACAGGGTTATGTGATTTACACAGGATCACACAGCCAGTCTGATTTGAACTCAGGTTTTCCTGATTCCGGGCCAGGTGCTTGATGGATGCCCCACCCAGCTGCCTTTTACATGTATCTTTATATGGGTTAGATTTGTCAGAATAATTCAAAATGTCTTTTTCTATAAAACATGCCTGGACAATGAAAATATTCATAGTTTGGTCAGTGTGGGCCCGCCTTCTGCCAAGCATGATGGCAGTCCTTCTGCAGCATAGAATGCAAGAATAGACCAGAACAGCGGAGTTCCTTGAGACCCAGAGTGATTCAGATTTGTGATCAGGATCACACAGCTGCTAATGAAGTAAGGAAAGGCCCTGTGCGTGATGCACATGAGCTTAGGTTGCAAGAAACCAGGGATTTTTTCAAGTGACAGTGGTGTAGAGCATGTTTAGAGGTGACCATCTCAGTTCAGTGTATATAATTCTTTCCATGATTCTCTGTATTCATCATTACCACCGTCTCTTTCAGCGCAGTAATAATCCATTACATTCACATACCACAATTTGTTCACCCATTCTCCAGTTAATGGGTATCGATGTTGTTTCCAGTTTTTTGCTGTAACAAAAAGTGCTACTATGAATATTTTTGTGAATATGGGACTTTCTTTTTATCAGTGACCTCCTTCAATATTTTCCTAGAAGTGAATTCCATGGGTTATTTTATTCACTTCATTCTACACAGTTATAAAATAATTTTCAAATCAGTTGAACTGATTTCACAACTCCACCAGTAATGCATTCATATGCCTATCTTCCCATAAGGGGGTTGTTTTTCTTTGTTTGTTTGTTTTTTTGGGGGTGGTTGTTCTTCTAATGCTCTGTGGCTCACAAGCACCTACCAGGGTGCTTTCTGCCATGTTTTTCAGTTGAGAATCATTTAGTCAACTTGTATAATGTAATTATGACTTTTGACATGTAATTTTTATAAAGAGGGATTATAATAAGGACAGTTGGTACAAAACGTTCATCCCTCTGCCCCCCAAAATCTGTTATATTTTTGGATTCAAGTCTCTTTTCTTTCCTGTCTCCATGTCTCTCTCTTCCCTCCTTCTCTTCGTTTTGTCTCTTTCTCTCTCTCTATCTTTCCCCTCTCTCACCCTACCCCTAAGAGATTTTTTCCTTAGCTGTTTCTCTGTCCTCTCTACATACAGACACTTGCTTAATCCCATATGTCTCTGTTTCCTGGACAGATATTTTACAACTGATTTCTAGGGCATGACTAGTTTTCTTTAGCCAGTTCAAGCACCCTTCCTATATGATGTCACATATAGTTTCAACAATTAGTTCAGATGCCTTTCATTGATTCAGTTCAATTGATATGAATATACACTTGTCAAAGTCACTTTCAATGCTTTGGGTGAATTTAATTGATTTACTTGGTCAGCCTCCCATCATTACATGCTGCAGGGTCAGCCTTTGCAAAAGCTTATAGATAGGAAATGGAACGTCCTAGACCCTGGGGAAACAGCAAATACACCACTGGAATATAGAGTACGAAAAGAGGAATAATACATAGTAAGCCTAGAAGAGAAGTTTTGAGCCAGATTATGAAGGCTTCAAAAAGCCTAACAGATGAGGTTAAATTTTGTCCTAGAGGCTCATGTTTTAGGAATATTACCCGGATTGGAGCAGGGAAAGACCGGTGGTATGGAACTCAATTAGGAGGCCACTGCAGGAGTCTAGATGAGAGGTGATGAGGGAGTCTGCACATATCAGATCCTTGATGAAAATAGGGGAAGGGAACAGGCAGGCCTTCATAGAGGGGTTTGGCTTAGCAATGAGAAGAGCCACCTCCTCATGAGAGTCGTGGTGAAGGAGGAGATAGTTGGGGAAAACAGGATGAAGAGGAGGGAAGGAGGGGGAGCTCTCATCAGATAGTCTCAGAATATTAGGGGTACTAAAGGGCACTGACAAGGTGGTGTGGTGGGCTATACACTTCAGCACTTGCTGAATAATAATAGTAATTATTAAAATTATTAATAAAAATAATAATAATACCAAGGTGACTTGCCTCAGTTTCCTCATTGAAAACGAGGGATCTGGACTTGATGACAGCTAAGGTCCTTTCCAGCTCTAAATCTGTGATGCTGTGATTCTGTGAGAAGGGGTGCAAAAGACATCAGTACTGAAATGCAGGGTCTGAAAAGGAGGAAGGCAGTGAGGCAGGTGGTGTAAGAGGTACCCCAGTGAATATAGTCCGAGTACTATACTGGGACCCACCAAATATTAAATAACGGATCAGAGGACCTTGTTGCTTTAGTTGAATTACTGGATAACAGTAAACTTAGCTCCAATTCCCTCTGGCTCTCATTGATTGGCCAACGATTGGTCCCTGCCCAAGCACTTAACGGTTATTTTTTGGGCCCTGATAACTCAGATAGAATGTAAATAGTAATTTCTCTTTAGACCAGGAACCCTAAGGGTCTTCCCCTCCCAGTTTGATTTTTTTAAATTGAAGAGTCCATCCCTTGACTCACTGCTTAAACAGGTCTAATCTAATCATTGATTGGGGTAAAGACCTTAGCTTAAAAAGGGCAAGGTCTCCCACTGCTATCTGGGCCCCTGGGATATCTGCAGTTGTTCTGATCGACATCTTGCCACTGCACCCACATAGCTCTGGAGGAAAAAGTGAGGCTGGTGACTTTGTACAGACCTCCCTCACTCAAATCCAGTTCACTTACAAGTCATGGTGATGAGGTGAGGGAACCGTTTAATGCTGAGGCATAGGGTTTAGGGATGCTTGAGACCCCATAACGCCAACACACTGGGTCCTGCTGAATGAATTCAACTCAAGTCTTCTCTCAGTCAAAGTAAAGCAAAGTTTAGTAGAGTTTATTAATGTAAAGTTTAGTAGAGATTTTCAGTAATGGGTAGATTCTTAAGGAGGCTCGGTATCTGTGATGCTTGTACTGGACAAGGGGGCCAGAATCATCTGACACAGAGTCTAGTCTGTGCTGGATAATTCTCCAACTCTTCATGGAGACAAGATAGGGTCTTATATACAGAAAGGTTGTGGGAGGAATCTAGGGGTGGTCTAGAGGAGGAGTTTGGGGAGGGTCTTCAGGAGAAATCAAATGAGGTCAGACTCCAGTAATGAGAGATTAACTGTGGGAAGTAGCTGGAGGCTACCGGGAGATGACAGGCAGTGGAGAGCTGGGCTAGTCTAAGGGTAACAAGATTTGGGAATGGATGTTTTGGGAGGATCAAGAGTGGGGCTGGCTGGACCATGGAGGGCTACGCTAGTAACAGAGGTTTGGTCAGAGCTATAATGAAAGGCTTCTGGCCTCAGACAAATGTCTCCTCAAATGGGAAGATTCAAGGAGAATTCAAGGAGGTTCTCAGAGCCTTCACTTCGTCAATGGCATCATCTTCCTGATGTCGTGGTCCTCTTCCAGGAGGACAAGTTACATGGCTTCTAGGTGGGAGTAATTGGAAGGAAACACTCCTTTTTGGACTGATGAAGCTTTGCTGTAGTAGCTGGGCAAGGGAGGGAAGGGACTCAAAGTTTAAATCACTACTCACATTCCAACTTCTCCCAGGAACATAGGACTTTGTATTCGGTCAGCACCTCCTTTGATCTCTTTACCCCCATAATGCTCTTTGGCATTGTTGCTTCCTTGTTCCTCCATGGGGGTTATTTTAGCAATGGGCTTGGGTGTCTCACCTCTCCTGTCAATTAACTCTTATTATCATGTAATCGACCCCCTCCATACATACGTTGTCCAAGCTCCATGGAGGAAATTCCTCATCCTGGGCATTCTGGTAACAGTTTTCAGTGTATTGTGTCTCAGCTCACCACGTGGCATCCCGGACCCAGACCTGACCTCCATGCTGGTTTGGCCTTCTTAAATCCTGCTGGGGAGAAGACCCCTTCCTGACACCCAGGGAGTCTGGGCTGATCCTTAGATCCTCTAACTGTATTGATGGAGATCAAGACAATGCTTTCAGATGATGATGCTAGACCTTCCTAAGCAGGATGGAGCACTAGCAAGGTTAATTTCTACACACTTTAGGGGCCATCCTTGGACTTGGACTAGCGGCTGCCAAAGTGTTCTCCTTTCTCTCTCTTACCCTTTAGCCTTTCCGAACATTTTATTTCCAGCTCCTGGCTTCTGTCGCTTCTCCTGCAGTTTTCCTTTAACCCCTTGGTTATTGCAATGTATGCAATGTAAGCAGGCTCCTGGCTCAGCCTGGTGCAAAACTGACCTCATTTCTTTTCTCCCCAACCCTCTTCACTTCTGAACTTCGTCCTACTCCTGAAGGCATCACTATTGTCCCAGGCATCCAGACCCGTAGCCTTTGTGCTTACCCCACACAGCTTGTCAGTAGCCAGATCTTGTTTCTACCTTGACAGCATCTCTCCTGTGTGCCCCCATCTCCCTTCATGCCCTCATCACTTGACTGTGGCTTTTAATGAGTCCCTTGCTATACACAGAGATGGTCATGCCTTTGATAGGGCTGCCTGTCACCCATCTTCCTCTTCCTCATTCAAGCACTCTAAAATTACTTTTTAAAATAATAATAATAGCCTTTATATAGTATATACTAGTACTTTCTACGTGCCAGGCACTGTGCTAAGCCCTTTATAATTATTATCTCATTTGATTCTTATACTGAGCCTATAATTATCCCTCTTTTACATGTGATGATCCCAAGGCCAAAAGGTTAAGTGACTTGCCCAGGGTCACACAGCCAGTAAGTATCTGAGGCCAGATTTGAACAAAGATCTCCCTGACTCCAGGCCCACGGTACTGTCTAGCTCCCCCATGATTAATCTTAACCTTTTATCATTCCATCTTTCCCTCTGCCTTAGAACCCATAACCTTGTTCTTTGTCTTCACCCTAAGCCCTGTTCCTTGCACCCCTCTTTTCTTTCCCAGACTATCACGCTTGCACTGGCTGCTCTTCTGCCTTTTCTCTCTCAACCCACTTGTGAGACCAGCTGAAGTGTTCACTACCTGCTACTCTGGAATAGCTTGACTCCTTGTCCTGTTGTGCCTCACACCTAGATAAGTTTCCCCTTCTACTTTCTTCCTATTCATGTGCTGCTGAATGAAGCTGCAAGAAATTAAGACACTGGGCTGATGGGGCCCATTACAGATGGATATTACCCAGTCTCAATTGGGTCCTCCTTGTAGCAAGACAAACATTCCACTCCTCTCTAATCAATATACCAGCCCACTCATCACAGTGGCTGTTCCAAATCTTCTCAAGGCTGTGTCTTCATAAGTCCTCCCTACAGCTTCCACACAGTGAGACACAGATTCTCCTGTGGATTCTTATGTAGTCTGGGGACAAGATTTGTGTGAGATTCCAAGATGGAGATGGGACTATGGGCCTGGTGACCTCTCAGCTTTCCTCTGCTTCTAAATCTGTGTTCATATGGTTACAGTCTGCCTTTGTGGAAGGCGTGCCAGTGAAATCACAAACTGTCCAGACTATTTGTCTTGGAAATGCTTTTTGTTACTGTATAATATACCTAGGTTTTAAGCACCATATCCATAAGTTCAGGCTTGATTTTAATCTGAAATTAGGACTGATTATGGAGTCCAAGATGCTCTTCAGGTTTGTTGGTGATTGGGACTCATCATAAATTACTGGTGACTTTCCTGGGTCAAGGTGAAATAGCAGCTGTACGTAGTTATATTTCTATGTGTGTATATTGTAATAGATAAGGGAGCTGGCTCGAAGTTGGGAAGACTTGAATTCAAGTCCACACACTGACAAGTGCTAGCACAGGAACATAGGAGAATGGTCTGGGTGGGTTCCTGGACTTCTCAGTGCCCCCACGTAGCTCTCAAAGAAGAAAGGGAGTTTCCTCCCTGGGAGCTCCCACCCTCGGGTCTCTCCTCATCTCCCTCCATCTGCATGTGCCTCTCAGCTGCTAGAGAGATTTTCTAAATTATAGATTTGACTGTGTCTCCTCTTGGTCGGTGAGCTTTGGTGGCTCCCTGTTACCTCCAGACTCAGATAAGCTGTAGATGATTCAAAGGCACAAGGATTTCCAAGTCATCAAAGATGCTCAGATGCTCTGTGCTCAGATACTTCTTGACTTGGCCTCTTTCTACCTTTCTGGTCTCCTAGGGCATCTGGGCAGTACAGAGAAGAGAGCACAAGATATGGAGTCAGGAAGATCCGACTTTGAATCCTGCCCCAAACACTTACTTTACTAGTTTTGTCGCCTGGGTAGATTCCTCAGTCTTCATCTGTAAAATGGGGATAATAATAATGGGGCTCATCGTGCAATGATGGCAATGATTGTGGTTATTGTTATGTTTTGTTCTTCTCCACGCTCTGAATACAGCTGTGCTCACTTCCTTGTGGTTCCTCAAACTCAACTCTCTGTCTTTTATCTCTGTGCCTTTGTAACTGTCCCTGCCCCATGCCTGGGATGCTGTGCCCTGGCACCTTTGTCTCTCCTTGTAGACTCAACTCCAGTGGCATCTGCTGCAGGTGACCTTTTGCTTTACTTCTAATATCTTCCCCTATCAGATCAACTTTCATCTGGTGCAGCAAATAGAATACCAGTCCTGGAGCCAGGAGGATGCGAGTTCAAGTCTGGCTTTTGAGATCAAATCCAGCTAGTTGTGTGACCCCGGGAAAGACGCTTAACCCTTTTGACCTCAGTTTCCTTATCTGTAAAATGAGGTAGAGAAGGAATAGTGAATGCTTCTTAACTGATTGGCAGTCTCATCTTTACCTTTGTATTGTTCATGCCTGCGGTAGTTTCTGGCGTATAGTCAGCACTTAATAACGCTTGTTGACTGACTGACTCTGATGATGGGGAAGTAACTATGCGGGCTTAATCCTGGATCTTTTTTTTTTTGGAGGGGAGAAAGCAGGGCAATTGGGGTTAAGTGACTTGCCCAAGATCACACGGCTAGTTTTGTGTTTAGTGTCTGAGGTCAGATTTGAACTCAGGTCCTCCTGACTCCAGGGCCGGTGCTCTGTTCACTGCATCACCTAGCCACCCCCTTAATCCTGGATCTTTAAAAGTATTGAGGTGTGTCTGTGTGCATATATTTCAACTTTGTTCAACAAAATTTGTTAAAAGTGAATATTGTGTGCAAAGCAGATCAAACAGCTTAGATTGACAGAAAGAAAAGAAAGTATGGTGTGACCTCCGGGACCAGAGTCAGGAATGCTCGATTTTTGCTGTTAGCTTGAATCCTTTACGCTCCAAGAAGGCTTTAAATGATTCCAGTCTCTGTGGTTTATTGTCTCCTCAAAAATAGTAATGAGAACACTGTCTTTTAAAGTAAATGAGTGAATTTTTGTTAGCTACAAAAATGGAATTGATCTGCCTCCCTGGTGGAAGGAAGAGTCAGAGCCTGGGGCTCTCCTGTCTGGTGGGACCCGATTGTGCATTGGGTACTTTCTGTGTTATGGTGCCAACGTGGCAGAAAGGTTCATAGCATCATGTTCAGGATAGGCAGATAGGACTTAGAAAACATGAGTAAGAAAAGCAAGAAATTCAGAAGAAGGAACGTGAACAGTGGGAGGAGGAAAATGAGAGAGGAGGGAAGGGAACAAACATTTATTAAGTGCTTACTGTGTGAAAGTGGATCATAGGATAGATCTGGAAGTTGAATCGAGGCCATTGAGTCCCTCTTATATCCTCCGAGGCACAGAGAAGTTACATGGCAGGATTTAAACCCAGGTTTATCCTTCCTCCAAGTATACATATCTATCTCTCTGGCCTCCTTGTGTTTCTCATTTATATCTTCTGGAGAGAGATTAAGGGCTCCAAAAGGAATTTGCCAAAGTGCCCAGGAACATGAGAGCATTAGCTTGCCCACCTCTGTCTTAGAAATCAACTTATCTCCTAAGTGCATTTTTGACATTAGCTCCAGTCTAGAACAGATCAAGGAAGGATGTGTATTTATTAGATAACTTTGATGGGCATGCTACAATGTCACCTTCCCAGTAACCGCTTTTAGTGCCAAGCTCTAGAAATGCAGAGACTTTCATTCCTTTTACCTGAATTTCATCAGTAATGTAGCTAAGACATTTCTCATAGGAAGGAGTAGCTTCCCCTCAAGTAGAATTCCTGGAAAGCCCTACCCTTCACTAAGGCCATGTTTGCTTATCAGGGATGTGAAACATTTAAATCAACGTATTTAATCAAACTTCTAGATTGGCAACAAAACAGAATTCTTCAGCACTGTTACTGGTGCTTGTGTAGGATATGATCCAAAGCAACAATTTTGTTTCTCATTCATTAATCGATACATTAATCCCAAATGAAAATGGGCATGTAGCGTGTTGTGGCTTAGTTTAGTGAGCCAGGCTGGAAAATTGCCTACGTAAGCATTTGAGGGTAATTTTGGATGGTGCAGTCCATTCTAATTTTAGCTGAACTGTTTTGCAAGGTTTGATAAGCAAAGTACAGTATTCTATAAATATGACCAATTCTTCAGATCACGTCACTCTGGATAAGACTAGAATACTTATGCCTTCAATATGGATGCCTATGTTCTTAATTATAGATTTTCTCTCCACAGATAGAAAGCAACTTCCTAGAGGGAAGAAATGTTCAGTCTCCCCTCTGCCCCCAAACATAGCATTGCCTACAGAAAGCTAGTGTTAGCATGGTGGATGGTGCGTTGAGTTTGGAGTCAGGG
>JAQQSW010022277.1:0-10490 GCA_028646575.1 Pseudocheirus occidentalis
AAACCAATATTTTATTGTTTATAATTTTGTACAGTATGATAAGTTTTGAAACACTCCCCAATATGCATTGTAGGCTGGTTAGTGCACGTTTGACAGTAATAAGTGGTTTGACGCCTGCCACCAGGTGTTTTCCTGTTAGAACACACAATGCAGTCCCGTTTTCTTTGTCCCAATTTATGGAGGAAACAATAAGTCGAAGCATATTGATCCGCACGATCCACACCACCCATATTTGCCGTATATTCTGACACCATTTCAGGCTTACTGACTGTTACGATATGTTCACCGCGTAATGTTCTCTGGGTAGATTGTAGGTTTGTGTTATAATAATTGGTGAGCATGGTAATAATTCTTTTATCTTTCCATGCAAGAAGCGTAGTATTATTCTTTCTGTATGCAACTGTTTTAGTGCTTGAGAGGGGACATCCGAGTGATATGCTAGAATTCCGATGTCCCCTGAGAGGGGACAGTGGACTGCAAAGGGTTAAAACTTTTCTTTTGGGTGAGGAATCAGGGCTGAGAGAATTGCCTAGCTTATACAGCTACTAAGTGTCAAGTATCTGAAGCTATATTTGAACTCAGTTCCTCCTGACTCCAGGAGTGCTGCTCTATCTACTGTGTCATTTGGATACCCCAGTTTATTAAAAATTTAGAAGTAAATTTATTTCTATTTATTTATTTATTTACTGTGATATACAAAGCCCAGGTCTTGAAGTCATAGGTTCGTAAGACTGGAAGCAGGAAGAGTAGCTTACAATCTTATAAGATCTCACCCCAGAAAAGCTGACATATTGCTACAGACAAAGGTCATATACCTCTTCATTAATTGCAACTGTGCTTGTGAACCTGAAATTCTCACTTTTAACTTTAATCTACTATCCCTATTAGTGTCACACTATTTTATTTCTCCCAAATCTATTATTTGCCTTTATCACAGTTTCCAGATACTTTAATGTTCTCTATTTTCCCCAGCCCAGAAACCCTGTTCTAGATTCACTACTCTTCTTACTTAGTCCTTAACAAGTCATTCCAAAAATATTCTTTTCTGCTCTTGAATCCTTGGGCACCTTATTCAAGCATGGTTCCAGCCCTACTAATGGTAATTCCCATAATCAAAATCTTACGTTCAATCAATATGCAGTTATTAAGCATTTACTATATGTCAAGCTAGACAATGGGGACACTCCTATTGAGGACCTTCCAATCCAAAGGGGGAGGTAACAGGTACATATGTTGGTATTTACAAAATAGATTAAAAAATGCTTGGGGGGGGGGAATGGGATATCAGAAAGGCTTCATGTAGGGAGGGTAACACTTGGCCTGAGTCTTGATAGAAACCAAGGATCCCAAGGTGCAGAGGTGAGGAGAGAGTGTGTTCCAAGCATGGGGGAGAGCTTGTGCAATGGCACAAAAATAGGGAACGTAGTGACAGGTATGGGAACAGTAATTAGCAAATTCCTCTCTTAGTTTGAGCCACGACCTGAGCCAATCTATAGAGCAATTTAACAACAACGGCATTTATATAGTACTTACTACATATATGCTGGGCACTGTGTTAAGTGCTTACAATTATGATCTTATACGATCCTCACAACAACCTTAGGCAGGAATTGCCTTTATTATCACCATTTTACAGATGAGGAAACTGAGGCAAAGCTTAAGAGACAGGCCCGGGGTCACAAACTGAACAGACAAGTGTACTTACTTATCTACTTCAGCAATATCATTTTGGTAACTGTCTGTAAGCTGAATAAGAATAGGCAGAGATTTGAGGAGACTATTCTAAGAGCCCAGGCAAGAAGTGGTAATTCACAGAATTAGAGTGGTGGCTGTCTGAGTGGAGATAAAGAGGAAATATGCACAGAACTAGAAGAAAAAAAGCAGTAAAATTTGGCAATTGGTTATAAGAGTGAATGGAAGTGAGAAGCTGAGGTTAGCACAGTGTCTGGCACATAGTAGGCACTTAAATAAATGCTTGGTGACTGATGGTGAAGTTGCAAATCTGGGTCAATAATTTTGAAAATGGTTACTACATGCTGGAAGCTATACAAAGTGACCGAATACAAAGACATAGCCCCTGACCTGGAAGAGCTTCTAATCTAATGGGCGAGATAACAAGCAAATAACTATGAAAGTAATCCCAGGGGGAAGGAGCTATTATTGCACCTGCAGGCAAGGGAAAAATACAATGCTACAGATATTAAAGTGCTGCAAGGTTTTAGAGAAAGAAGAAACAGTGTGGACCGAGGGCGGTTAGGTGAAATCTCTGTGAGGAAGGTGGGGTTTAAGCTGAGCCTTGAAGGATTCAGATAAGCTTAGTAATTATATTCTAAGAAAAGTGAAGAGCATAAAGCAAGTCTCAGAGAAGGAAAGGAGCATGCCACATTCAGAGATGATCTGACTATCAGACAGTTCTAGCTAAATGGAGGGTAATAATGGGAAAGAGTACAAGGTAAGGTAGATTATATAGAACAGGATCAAAATGATAATATTTTATATTTTTTAAATGTGTTGAATATTCTAAGAGCAGTCACATCTCTTATCTCTTAGTCCATTTCCTCCCATTTTCAAAGAGGGAAAGGTAGGGCAATTGGGGTTAAGTGACTTGCCCAAGGTCACACAGCTAGCTTTGGTGTTAAGTGTCTGAGGCCAGATTTGGACTCAGGTTCTTCTGACTCCAGGGCTAGTGCTCTATTCACTGCACCACCTAGCTGCCCCAGTCCATTTTCTTTATCTTTTTTAATACCTCTGTACCTAGTTCAAAATAATTCAGTATAATAATTTCAAATGAGTGATAAAAAGATATTTCTCTTCCCTTTTCAAGGCCAATTTCATCTCTGGGCAATACTGCCTTTTAAATTTTTTAAAAGTCAAAACACTGTATGGAACCTCTAGAGTTCCAGAAAACTTGAGGATAAAAATTTAAGAGAGAACTAAGTGTATCTTAATAACTGAAATATATCCTGAATATCTCAACAACACTAAGAACACTGAGGTCAAAGACTTTTGTCTCTCCATTGTTTTCTATCCCACTGCTGTTGGAACCTGGGAGTTACAGTACTACTACTACTGTTGCCAAGGTAAAGACAGGAAGTCCCTGTTTTATAATACAGGATGAATTTTCACAAAGGAACTGTTTCATAAATGACGATTGTGTTCTAGAGTAATATTACTAAGCCACATTATTAGTTAAATAAGTCATTGTGGCTTAGGCTGGGAACCTACTTTTTCAGACTTATGCATTACTTCCCTTACTGACAAAGTGAAAATTATATGAACCTTATGGTTCAGTCAAGCTAGACTTCTCACTGCTTTGCACATGTAACATTGCACGGCCTCCCTGTACTACATGGGCCACGGCCCTAGTTTGTAAAATCTCTGCCTTGCAGAATCCAGTTTTCTCCAGTGCTCAGGCATCATCTTCTCTACACAAATCTTGTCCAGATCCCTTCTCACTTCTAGTTGCAAGTGCCTCCCCCCCATAATTACCTTGTACTTATTTTCTATGTTTTGAGTATGTTTAAATATGCACATACTGTCTCTCCTGAAAAAATGTTAATTTGTCTCTGTATTGCTAATGCCCAGCACATAGTAGGCACTTATTAAATGCCTGTTGGTTGATTATAACATTTCTGTGGGGATGTGTTCAGAACATCTGAATTATAAGTGAAATTTTAAACTTTTTTTCCTTTTATCATTTCTCTCTTTATCACAACTGAACAATTAAAAAACAAAATCCTCAATGCAAATATCCAGGGTGCAGCAAAACAAACGTTTATTTATATTGAGGGGAGGGGAGGGGAGGAGAGCATCCATTTAGAGTGTGTCACACAGAGAATCCAAAAAGACAAACCCAGGGCCTTGTAGTGATTTTGTTTCATTTTGGTTTTAAGAAAGGAAAGAAAAAGGAAGAAGGGAGGAGAAAGGAGAAAAAGAGAATAAACTTTTATACAGAGCCTACTATATGCCAGGTGTTTAACAAATTATGATATACTTGATCTTCTTAACAACTCTGAAGGGTAGTGCTGTTATCATCCCATTTTACAGTTGAGAAAACCGAGGCTAACCGTTTAAGAGACCTGCCCAACTAGTGAGTGTCTGAGGCCAGATGTGGAGTCTTTCAGAGCCCAGGCCCAGTACTCTATCAACTATGCCACCGAGGAGAAGGGAATGCTAGGGAAGAAATAAGGGAGAATGAAGTCAATATGGTACAGTGGTGGAGCACTGGAGTTACAGTCAGACACCTGTGACTCTGCAAACCTGTCTGACCCTCAGTTCCTTAACAGGTAAGACGTGCAGTTTGGCCTTGACAATCTCTAATTGTCCCTCACAGTTGTAAACCTACGGACCCTATGCTCTTAGATATACTAGGGAAGAAACAGGGAAAAGGAAGGAGGCATCATGCCCAAGCAGATAAAAGAGCTGGCCTCAGGATGAGGAAGGTCTATCTGCTAAGAAAGGGTTACCACATTTAGCCACTGATACACAAGGGCTACGTGATCCAGTGACAGAAGCCTGACCTCTTAATGCTGTCAGCAACTCTCTAAAAACATACAACAGAGAAAAGATGCTGGCCTGCACTTTTGTAGATCAACTTTCCTCATCCAGCGTGCCCACTATTAATGAAATCACAGATCCATTCCTTCACCTCTGATCCCTCCTCAGTCTCCATGATCTTAGGAACTTACTATTTCTGCCAAAGGAAGAATATAAAAACATGGAAGGAAAGAGGAGGAAAAAAGCATATCATGATGTCATTCCTATATGAACTGGATAAAATAGGACTGAACACACACAAACAGAATTTGACATAGAAATATATTAAACTTGAGAGGTAAAAAGGACAGAGTAAAGGGTACAAGAAGCAGAATAAAGAAAGGGAATAGTTGCAAGTAAAAAAATTTCCAATTTGGACAGTTGATCACAAATGGGGGATTAAGGAGAAGGAGAGAGTAAGATCAATTTTGAAAATGATGAAGAAATAAGGGAGAGAAGAACAGCAGCAAAACATTTCAATTATAAGGACTGATCATATTCCTTCTTTCTCTATCTCTTTGTAAAGAAGAAAGAATAAAAATGATATGATGAAAGAAAATATACAAATGAAAAATCATAAATAATAAACATAAATGGGATATGACACCCCCATAAGAGTCCCAAAAAGGGTTAATGAGCAGAATTTAAAAAAAATTTTTAAACAAGAATCCTGTATTATATAATTTACTCAAATTCTTAAAAGTTAGGGGTAACAGTCATCATGCAATGGTAAAAATAAATATGGTTAAAAGAGATAAATAGGGAAACTATATACTATGTTTCACAGATCATGAAACAATAAGGTAAGGAACAGAAACTGGTTTTATGATTTCTTTGGTATAAGGAACTTCAGGATGACAAAACTACCACTTAATCAATGCAGGGTAGCATTTTCTTTCCACCTTATAATCTTAGATAGAAGTATTTTGCTTGATTACATACCAGCAAAGATAAATAAAATTAACATTTATAAAAATATGAAATACCTAAATTATTAGAATAAGAAATATAGAATCTAGGCAACCCAATTTCAGAAAAAGAAATTGAGCAAGCTAGAACTGATTTCCCAAAGGCAAAAATTCCAGGACCAGATGAATTTACAAATTAATACTATCAAATATTCAAAGAACAATTATCTCCCATTTACATATTTTGATAGGATAAAATTTGCATCATAAAAAATCTTTCTATGAGAAAAAATAAGTTTTTTATATTGAAACCAATGAAAGATATGTCAGAGGAAGGAAACAAAAGATGAATGTCTCTAACAATCATAGATAAAAGTATAATATTAATCAGCTTAAGATTTTAAAAAAGATTATGTACCAAGAACAAGTTAGACTCATAGTAGTACACTAATGTACTTAGGAATTGGTTAAACTGTTCAAGAATGTCATTTGGAACTATATCCCCAGAGTCTTTAAACTGCATACATCTGCTAGGCAAATACGTAAAAGAGAGGAAGAGGGAAAGGATGCAAATACACAAAAATATTCCTAATAGTACTTTCTGTTATAACAAAGAACTGGAAACACAGTTGCTATCTGTTAACTGGGGAAAGGTTGAACAAATTAGAGTATATTAATGTAACAGGATATTATTACATTGTAAGAAATGGTGAAAAAGACAGATGCACTTGGGAATACTCTTAAGAACTGAGTAAAGTGAGCAGAACCAGAAGATTGATTTATACAATGATCATCACAATGTTAAAGACTAGAGAACTCTGATCAATATAATGACCTACCACTACATCTCTGGATGATAAACAGTTCTCTCCACCTCTTGAAAGAGAGATGACTGACTCCAAGTGCAGAATGAGGGATGCATTTTCAGACATGAGGTATACAACACAAATTTATTTTGTTGGACTATACTTTTCTGTGACAAGAGAGAGAACCTTTATTTCTGGGGTGGGACAAAGTAGGAAAGTTATTCATTTTTTTTAAAAAGCACATCAGTTAAATACTTAAAGTACATAGAAAAAAACAAAATGAGGTTCATAAAGGGACCCAGACAAGAACATGTATGTATACACATACATGTGTATACTCTCATATATGCACACACATGCACATATCTTTAAATCCATATGTTATATATACTCATGTACAATCTACTTTTTTCGGTCTTTTTGGTATAAAGAAATTTTGATGCTTGTTGATTATTTTCTAGTTCATAATAAAAAAAATTGAAAGTGGATGTTCATATTGATTTATAATTTAACTATTGGAGTATAGATAGTTCTTGATCTTACTTTTTTGGATCAACTGTCTTGACATCTAACTTTATCAGAGAAATTGCTATAAACATTTCCTCCAGTAAACTGGACCTTTTCCTTCCAACTGCACTGGTTCTATGGATACAAAGCTTTGCAATTTCATGTACTAAAGACTGTCCACTTCACTTTTTAAAAAAATCATCTCTATACATTATTTGGTTAAGGACTTTTCTCTATCCTTAAATAAAAAAGACATTTTCTTCACTCATGAACTAAGTTTATAATAATGTGAACCTTTATTATCTTTATAAGCCACATAATTTGGAATTTATTGTGGCATAAGATGTGAAATGCTGTTCTAAACCTATTTTGACCATCCAGTCTTTGGTTCTCCTAGAATTTTTTGTTGTTGTTGAATAGGAAGTCCTTATCCCAATAATAAACATCCCTTTTTTTTTTTTTAACTGTACACTGTACTTCACTATACTACTCTGATGGATGGCTTCTGGGTCTTGTTAATGCAATTTCTCCCAATGATCAACTTTTCTAATTTTTAACCAATATCAAATAGTTTTATAGTCTTATAGATTCCTGTATTGTAGCAGAGTAGTGTGGGAAACAAAAGAAGGAATTGTTTCCTAGGATTAAAATTCCTCCTATTTTGAGTTATAAAAGAATGTTAAGTCAGAGGTAACTGGTTCTAATCAGAACTGCGACCCAGGAGAACCAGGCTTCTGATGAAGTAAAGGTCAGATGTTTGTACACATGCTTAACAAACTATCTGAGGGGGAACCTATCAGGGAGGAGAACACAAAATGGGAGATACAGGAGGTTGCTTCTAGCCAATGGAGAGCAGTGGGGGAAATTTGAATCAGGATGGTTATAAAAGACTTAGTAATTATCTTGAAGATATGCTTGGGCCTACTAAATGACCCTTTTCCACAAAAGGATAGAGTCCAAGTCACCCGTCAGAAATGACATGAAACAAAAATCTTTCTTTTTCTTTTCTAAATACACGCATAGGTGAAATGCTTGGCAAGATGGTTATTTCTAACAGTAGTATAGTATAGTGTGGTATGGTATGGTAGGATATGGTATGGTAGGGTATGGGGTATGATGGGGTATGGTATGATACAGTATGGTATAGTATGGTAGAGGTATGATATAGTATAGTTATATCTGGTAATACATGTCCCCTTTGTTTTGATGTTTGTCATTATTTCCTTTGAGATTCTTGACCTTTTGCTCCACCAGATGATTTTTGTTAATATTTTACCTATCTCTATAAAGTTACCCTTTGGTGGTCTGACTGGTATGGCAATACATTTTTTACTTTATTTAAATACTTTATTTAGATATTTAGATTTTATTTATTTAGTATCATTTCCAATATATTAGTACAGCACAAGTGTTAACAAAAAAAGTCTCTCCACTTCATTCATTTCTATACAGAATACTCTAAGTTTGATTTATATTATTCCTTTTTGTACATGTTGATAATTGAAGTTCTAGATGGTTTAAATATTCTGTAGTTACTGATTCAAATTTCTTTTACGATCTCTCCCTGTTATGTTTTGTTGTTAACACAACAAGAGGCTGAAGCTTTTGGTGGGTTTATTCCTGATACTTAATGATACTGTTTCAACGGTTTTTGTTGAACACCTTGGGTTATACAGGTTAAACACCCTCTCATCTGCAAAAAGGAATGATTTTGTTACTTCTCTAAACTTACCCTCTATGCTTTGTTATCTAGCATGTCAATGAAATAGTAATTTTAAAACTTCATAAAATATTTCTGACAATGGAGAGCCTTATTCTGTCCTTTTTCTTATTAAAAGTCTCCAGCTTTTCTCCATTACAGACCACAGGTAATGCTGACAGAAAAGCCCTATTGCTATGCTTTTGTTCACTGCAGTTAGTCATTGGTTACAGGTTACAATCTGCTCACATCCACCATTCATCTTTCTATTGCCCTCTTCATGATACTTATCTTTAATGTTTTGCTGTCATATAACAACACCAGTATGATGTTATTAATTTAAAAGATAAATTAAAATTATATAAGATAATTTAAAGTTAACTTATCATCTGAAATTCATTCCATTTATTTTTATCATCCAATCTAACCACTTGTTGCAGTCATCTACTGAATCTCAAGCCGTCCCCCTTCCTTTCCCCAAAAGAAAACCAATATCCGGCTCATACACTTAGACTTAAATATACTTGTTAATGGACACTAAAAAGTCTTAACACCCATCTTCACATTTTAGCCACAAACAACTGCTATCATCACCACCCATTTATGTTTGTTTTCAGGAGGAATAATTTTAAGAGTGAGGGATGGGACTTCCAGGGGCGGAGCCAAGATGGCGGTATAGAAGCAGCAGGGTCCCACAGCTCCCATGCAGCCACCCTAAACACCCATAAAAATATGACTCTGGACAAAATCTAGGATTCTCAAACTCAAAAAGTACAGAAAACACATCTCTCGTGGAAAGCAGCTCCACAGCAGGGGATCATTGTGGCAGGACATAAGCCGAGGCCAGCCTAGTCTGAAACCAAAACTGTGGCCAGGCCCCAGGGCAATAGGAAGGAGCCCAGCCAAGCCCCAGCCAGTCTACAAGAGAGAAGATCTACAGCCTCCAGCAACTCCACATCTGCTAAGGTGTGAAAAACAGGGATTAAAGAAAGGCAGTTAGGCAGGAGGGGCTCATCCCTCAGGCCTGCAGGCTGGAGCCGAGACTAGCCCAGCCCAAAACTGCCATGCAGCTGGGCTCCAAGCCTCCCAAGCCACAGTGTGAGTCTACTTCAGAGAAGATCTAAAGCACCTGGAGAAATCTTCACATCTACTAAGCCAGGATTAAAGGTCAGTGAAAGTGAGCAAAGCTTTCAAGCTCAATTTGGGGGCAGAAAAGCAGTTCTGCCAATCTACCAACAGGGCAAGGAAGCGGTGGGGGAATGGCAGAAACTGCTGTAACCGGCAGATGCCCCCGCTGGGCTGCTTCAGAGCCCCTGGCCTGTGGATCCTGCAGAGGGGCTGAGTCGATTGACGAGGGCCAAGTGCTCTTGCATGAATGGTGTGAATCCAGATCGTGGTCTTGGGTGGTGGTCCTGGGGAGCGCTTTCAGAAAGCCAAAGCTAGAGGAGGCTGCAAGACCCCCCTAATAGCTCCGGCAGCTGGGAAAACCCCAGCGATTTGGAACAGAGCTTTCCCCTCTGGAAGCAGAGTTTCACAAAGCTAAAAAACCCAACCAATTAATTGACTGGCCAACATGAGAAAAAGGAAGCAAAATAAGAACAGCAATAAAGCTCTAGAAATCTAATCGTCCCATGTGGAAGTGGCAAGGGATAACTGTTACAACTTTACTTTCATTGACTCTCATTGAATCTGCTTAGGGAAGAAACTCTAAACTGGGCATCATGCCACACAAGAGAGTAGGGGGCATGGGGAAGAGAGGGGGGATGACGGAGGGGAGGGCAGGGTCTGGGGGAGGGATGCTGGATGTTCACACTTCAATAAAGGGACAGGGTAGAGAACAGAATGGGGGGGGTAGGGATAGGAAGGAGGGACATATCACTGTCACAATATTTCCACCATGAAGATGTCCTGTATAATCACACCTACACAGCCTGTACTGAATTGGTTGTCCTTCCAGCGGGGGTGAGTGACAAGGGAGGAACCAAAAGAATCTAGAATTTAAAGCTCTGTAATACCTGCAACTAGGAATCAAGA
>JAQQSW010022278.1:0-10490 GCA_028646575.1 Pseudocheirus occidentalis
CATGTGAGCTAATTTGCCCTTTAAGGTATTGTTTTGTTCAGTCAGGTTGTTGACTTTCTTTTCATGACTTTCTCGCATCATTCTCATTTCTCTTTCCAATTTTTCCTCCACTTCTCTTATTTGGTTTTCAAAGTCCTTTTTTAGTTGATGTATAGATAGTAGGCATTCTTCCAGTGTCTTGGAAGCATTTGGTGAGGGAGTTTTGACTGAGTTGTCTTGTCCTGCTCCATGCTTTGGTCTTTTTTGTCCATAAAAAAGGATTCTAGAGTTTTACTGCTGTTCCTAGCCTGTTTCCTTTTTCTCATGTTGGCCAGTCTATTAATTGCTTGGTTTTTTATTTCTGTAGAACTCTGCTTCCTGGAGGGGGAAAGCTCTGTCCCAAATCACTGGGGCCCTCACAGCTCCTCCTGACTGCCCTTCAGCCTGGTGGTTTTGGTCTAGGGCTGGGCTGGTCTTGGCTCCTTCCTTCGGGCCTGCTGGATGAGCCCCTCCTGCCAAGCTGCCTTTCTCTAATACTTGTTTTTCACACCTTGGTAGTTGCATGGGATGAAGTAGATCTTCCCTCTTGTAGACTGGCTGCGGCTTCAGCTCAGCTCCTCCCAACCGTCCTGGGGCCTGGCCTGGCTGCATTTCTGTTTCAGGCTGGGCTGGCCTCGGCTCCCGGCCTGGCACGCTGAGCCCCTGCTGCTGAGCTGCCTTCAGAGAGAGATATATTTTCTGTATTTTTGTGAGTTTTTGAGTCCTAGAATTTGTCTGTGGTCATTATTTTATGGGTATATAAGGTGGTTATGTGGGAGCTGCAGAACCTTGTTGTTTCTACGCTGCCATCTTGGCACTGCCCCCCCCCCCCCCCCCATCTGCTCATTTCTTAATGCTGTAAATACTTTTGCACAAACAGATCCTTTTTTTCTTTCTTTTATTTCTTTGGGGAACATGCCTAGTAGTGGTTTTCCTGGGTCAAAAATATGCAGAGCTTATTATTTTTTGAATATAGTTCCAATTTGTTTTCCAGAATGACAAGACAAATCTTTAGCTCCACTATGAGTGTATCTGTTTTTCCACATTCTTTTCAACCATTTCTCATTGTCATCAATGTGATGAATATGAAATGAAACCTCTTGTTGCTTTAATTTGAATTTCTCTGGTGATTTGGAACATTTTCAATACCTTTGATTTCTTCCCTTCAGAAACTATTTTTATATCCTTTGACCATTAATGGAATGACTCTTGTACTTATAAACTTAAATCAATTCCTTATTTATCTTGGAAATGAATCATCAGAGACTCTTGCTGCAAAGATGTGCTCTGGGGTGGTTAGGTGGCACAGTTAACAGAGCACTGACCCTAGAGTCAGGAGGACCTGAGTTCAGATGTGGGCCATAGACACTTGACACACTGTGTGACCATGGGCAAGTCACTTAACCCCAATTGCCCTGCCTCCCCCTCTCTGAAAAGCAAAAAAAAAAAAGTCTTCCACCTTCTCCCTTCTTAACTGTTCTTAACTGTGTTTCCCTTTTAATTTTAACCTTTATTTGTTTTGTGCAGTCTTTACCATTAAACATTTGACTGAAATACATAAAGAATACAAGATTCTGTTAAGCTCATGAGTTATTTACTATTTTCAAAAGCATTTTATTTGGTAGAGCATAATTCTGCCTCAAAGATTATTCTCCAGTGAGCTGATTACAATGTAAATATAAAAATTACACAAGAGTTCTTGAAACATAAAACATTGAGAACTTTGACCCCCTCTGCTCATTAGTATCAGGATGAAGTATGAAATAAGGTGGTTTATTCTTGTTAAGGGTGTTTGTTACTGTCATGGAGGAGAGCCAGCATAGAGGCTAAAATTGAGGCATTCCTAATTAAAAAAAAAAAAAACAAAAAAAACAAAACAGAAGCAAACTAAATAATGTCATCAAGGAAATGTATATGTAAGAAGGATGACCTGTGTCTATTTATCTTGTCCTTTATGAATAGAAGTCCTTTTTGTAAATCATTCTATTCCTGAGGACAAGACTGGGCAATATTAGCAAAAGTTTCTGCTTTCAATTGGTATTTGTGAGTATTAGAGTTTAATCTCTATTTTTTAAAGACAGACCTTTTACATGTTATCTTGTTTTTGAATTATTACTTGAGTGCTTGTTAATTGCCAGTGTGGAATAAGCCACAAAGAAATTATATAAAAATTGCAGTTTTTGTGGTTAACTTATTGGCTACATTGTGGTACTGTATTCAGAATAAAATGGAAAAATTCTCAGAATGCCAGGAATTTACATTTCTGTAGTTTTATTCTAATTATTGAAGGTAACTCTTGATAATCTTGTAAATAGGAAATAATTATTGCTTAAATCCATATATTACAAATATCTGATTTAAACCAATTTTTTAAAAACTAGCTAAATCTTTTACTGGAATACTTCAGTGATAAAATTGATGGTTTAAAACAAAAATTCCTACCTACCTTCCTGTGCTGATTAATAAGTCAAAATATAAGAAGAAAAAGAAGAGCTCACCTGATTTACAAATTCAAATGAGACTTCAAATATGTTTAAATAACAGTATTTGTAAAGTGCTTAGTACAGTGCCTGGCACTAGTAGACACCAAATAAATGTCAACTTTAATTATATTTTTAAAATAGTTATTGTGTTAGGAATGCAAAGGTATAAATGATAGTAATCCTTTACAAGGAGTTTCCAATCTAGTTGGACTATAAGGTACATAAATAACAATAAAGACATGGTATTAAGGGTTAAAGGTGATAGGTAGATGGTATAGTGGTTAGAACACTGGGCTTGGAGTCAGGAAGACTCCTTTTCTTGAGTTCTAATCTGGCCTCAAGACATTTGTTGTCTTTTATTCTTGAAGAGAACTATGACATCAAGGAAGGTGGTTCTATGACTTTCAGGTAAATTGGATTTAAGTGAGGGAGGGCTGTGCAAAATCACCAGCCTCACTTTGTTCTGGAAGAGCCATCTGGGTCTAGTGGCAAGATAGATCAGGACAACTGGAGATGGCCCTTAAGACACTTAGTATGTGACCCTGGGCAAGTCAAAAGTCATTTAACCGCAGCTCTTCATCTGTAAAATGAACTGGAGAAGGAAATGGCAAACTACTCTGCTATCTTCTTCCCCCCCCCCCCCCCACCTCCCTCCAAACAAGCAAACAAACAAACCTAGATGGGGTCACAGAGTTGGTCACAACTGAAACAATTGACCAATAACAAAGAGTATGTAGAGGAGACTTCAAAATGAAAAAGCATGAGTGATTGAGAGTTGTCACTTCAGGGGTCATGAAAGAGAAGACTGCATTGGGTATTGGCAGAAGAGAAAGATTTTGGCAAGTGGAGATGTAGAGGGAATCCACTTTAAATATAGGATTTAAATACAATGTACCTATGCAGGTACATTGGGGTAGTAGAAATGATGATGAGATTAGGGAACAAGAAGTAACCAATTTCTCAGTTTTTGTGTGGGGAAAAAAAGAGTTTGTAATAGAAGATCTCTAAGGTTACTTCTAGTTCTAACATTTGTTGATTCTTTAATTTCACTGGGACAGACAAGGTGAAAGGGATAAGGCTGCTAAAATATGTTGGTGCAAGAGTATGGAAAGTTGGGGCAGCTAGGTGGCACAGTGAGTAGAGCACGGCCCCGAAGTCAGGAGGACCTGAGTTCAAATATGGCCTCAGACACTTGACATACTTACTAGCTGTGTGACCTTGAGCAAGTCACTTAAGCCCATTTGCCATAACTTTCCCCCTCCAAAAAAAATGAACAAAGAAGATTATGGAAGGCCTTGAGTGATAAGCTAGTATGTTTGTATAGGGAAGCTCTGGAGTTCGCTGATGAGGCTAGTCTTCAGAGTAAAATTACAGGCACACCTCCTTTTTTATGTGCTTTGCAGATACTGGTCATTTACAAATTGAAGGTTCATGGGAACCTTGTGTCAAGCAAGTTTGTTAGAGCTAAATTTTGAACAGCATGTACTTATATCGTGACTTTCACATTTTGGTAATATTTCAAGCTTTCTCATGTTATTTCTATTACGGTGATCTGTCATCAGTGAACTTTGTTACTGTTAGTGTCACAATCTGGGTCTATATAAGATAGCAAACTTAATTGATAAGTGTTGTGTGTTTTCTGATGTTCTGTCAGCTTACCATCCTAAGTCTCTCTCACCCTCTTCTTTTCTCCTTTGGCCTCCCTGTTCCCTGAGATACAGCACTATTGAAGTTAGACTGATTAATAACCTTACAATGGCCTGTAATGTTCAAGTGGAAGGAAGAGTCAGTCAATGGGGCAAACTTCATTGTTGTCTTATTTTAAGAAATTGTCATGGCCATCCCAGCTTTCAGTAGCTACCACCCATTGAGGTAAGACCCTCCACCAGTGAAAAGACTCACTGAAGGCTCAGATGGTAGCATATTTTAGCAATGAATTTTTTTTTTTGCTTTTTTTTTGGAGAGCATTTGGGGCTAAGTGACTTGCCCAAAGTCATATGGCTAGTTTTGACTAGTGTCAGGGCCGGATTTAAACTCGGGTCCTCATGACTCCAGGGCTGATGGCTCTATTCACTGCGCCACCTAGATGCCCCAGCAATAAAATATTTTTAAATGATGGTATGTACATTTTTTTTTGACATACTATTCCATACTTAGTAGACTACAGTATAGTGTAAACATAATGTTTATATGTACTGGATGGGAAATGAAAAAAAGTGCATGACTCACTTGATTGTGGTGGCCTTGGAACAGAACCTGAAATATCTCTTAAGGCATGCCTCTACTTGATTATTGGTTTGTAAGATTGCTTAGAGTAGAGAAAATCTTAGAGTAACAAAAATAGTAGAAATCAAGGAGATGAGGCAGGAAGATCGATCAGTTTTAGGCTGTTTCTTAGTTGTCTAGGAATGAGAGATATGAATACCTTTTATACAATAACTTAAATAATTACCCAGATTCTATTTAAGCATCTCAGTTGACAGGAACTGTTCTACTTTGTAAGGAAGCCCATTCTAATATTTAAAACGTCTAAAAGTTAGACTACATTAATATTTTTACTTAGTCATTGAGAGTTACTATGACTGTAAAATTCATCTTGAGATCAATCTAGTATCAGACCTCTTTGGACTTAGTTCCATACGCAAAGCCTTTGCATGTATTAAGACCTTGTGGAACTTATGCTTATCTTGCATAGATTTTTTTTAGACTCTGGAGTCAGATCTCCAAGCTGTGATGAGGCATCAGAGAACTTTATTTTTGTAGGGTGCTTTAATGTTGTAGAATGCTGAATCCTAATTGGATTCAGCTATAATCTACCTATCTCTATTTATTGGTCCAAAGTTCTTATCTCTGTAATTATATAGAAGTCGGATTCTTCTTAGGACAGACATTCAGATACTTGAAGACTGCAATCATGTCCCCCCAAATATTTTCATTTTGAGACTAAAACAGCCAGTTTTCTTGAATAGTTCCTTGTGAATGTAGTTTTCAGACCTCTCAGTAGCTTCCTTCTGGAGATATTCTAGTGTGCCGGTGTTTTCCTTAAAACATGTCCAGAATGGAATATAATATCCTGGATGTGGCCTCACTAATGCAGAATATGGTGAGAATATTGCCCCCTTTATTGTGGACAATATGCTTCTTTTAATGCAGTTTAAGATTTCACTAGTTATTTTTGACTGCCTTCACACTGTTGACTTGCAGTCTGTTTGCATCCACTGTTCTTTTCTTGTGTGAATTCTTGTCTAGTCACGTCTCCCTGTCCTGTACTTTTGCTGTTGACTTTTTGAACCCAAGTACAGGACTATCACTATTAAGTTTCATCATGTTAAAATTGGTGTATTTTTTGCCTGCTGAGCCTTTAAAACCTGTCATTTAGCATATTGTTTTTCATTCTTTACATCTTAAGAGTTACCAAGTTCTGTCTTTTCTTTGAAATGACTTTAGGTTTGGCTCTTTCAGTACTCATTGTCTCCTGAATCCTCATTACTTGAATTATTGCAAGAGTTTTTAGATGGTCTCCTTTATAGCTTTTGCTTTCCCAAAGTTATATACTCATTAGAGCTGAATGGACTTTAGGGGATCAATTTTGTCATTTTATGGATTAGGAAATTGAGTCATAAATGGGTGAAAAGTTGTCCAGAATCACATAGTTGTAGGGGTGTGATTAGGCTAGTAGATTGCTAGTTCACTTTACCCCCCATTTTATTATACTGCTTCACTTGTGTGTTATTACTGTCAGTTTGCTTAGGGATCTGTTAGATCCTAGAACCTGAAGTTAAATGTAAGAGATCTAGAAATGACCTGAAAGATGATATCATTTAGACTTGTATGAGAAGAAAACTTGAGACCAAGAAAAGGTTGTGACTGCAGATAGGTGGTTTATACAGATTGAGGGAATCAGTGTGAATTTGGAGCCAGTTTTCTCTGTCTCTAAATCTGCTTAAAAATTTTTTTTTCTTATTTTTTATGAAGTTTATAAACATCAACCAATAAAAATATTTCCTTATACAAAGAAGAGCAGAAAGAGAATAATTATATGACATTGTGTAAATCTATATTACATACAGTTTGGTGTGTGTTTAACTTAATGATTCTAATACTGCCTTATATTTTTTTTTCTTTTTGGAGGGGGGAGGGGAGGGCAGTTGAGGTTAAGTGACTTGCCCAAAGTCACACGGCCAGTAAGTTGTTAAGTGTCTGAATCTGGATTTGAACTCAGGTCCTCCTGACTCCAGGGCCAGTGCTCTATTCACTGAGCCACCTAGCCACCCCTGCCTTACTTATTTCAGTGCCGCATTCAGAACTTCTGTTCTCTGCTGTATGTGTGGTTTTTTTGGTAATTATCTTTTATTCATTTTTAGTTTACATCATTTCTTTCTTTTTTTTTTTTTGCTTTTTGGAGGGCAGTTGGGGTTAAGTGACTTGTCCAAGGTCACACGGCTAGTTTTTTTGTGTTAAGTGTCTGAGGCCGGATTTGAACTCAGGTACTCCTGACTCCAGGGCCGGTGCTCTATTCACTGCACCACCTAGCCGCCCCTTACATCATTTATTTCTACAAGATTTTGAATTACAAATTTTCTCCCCATCTTTCCCCTACCTCCCCCCCAAAACAGCGATCCCACTGTATACCCCCTCCCCCAATCTGTTTTCTCCTGTATCCTCCCCCATCACCCCTCTGACTTTCTGGTAGAGCAAGATGGATCTCTCTATACCAGTGTTTGTATATCTTATTTCCCAGTTGCATATAAATGATAATAATAATAATAATATATCTTAACATGATTTTAGAACTTTAAATTCTAGATTCTTTCCCTTCCTCCCTTGTCATCCACCTCCATTGGAAAGACAAGCAATTCAATACAGGCTGTACATGTATACTTACACAGAACATCTCCACAATGGGCATATTGTGTAACACTGATGATGTTTCCCTCCTTTTTATCCCACCCTCTTCTTGTTCTATTCTTTACTTTGTCCCTGTCCCTTTACAGAAGTGTGTGCTTCTAACAACCCTCTCCCCCAACCTGCCCTCTCCTCCGTCATCCCCCATCTCTCCTGCAGGGTAAGATACCCAATTTAGAGTGTATGTCATTCCCTCTCTAAGCCACATTCAATGAGAGTAAGGTTGACCCCCATTCCCTTTTTGCCTTCCTTAGTGAGCTTTCAAGATTTTCCATTCCATAAAAAAATTCTACTTTTTAAGGCATTCTTCTCTTCATTGGCTTTTTGAGCCTCTTTTGCCATTTGAGTTAGTCTGTTTTTTAAGGTGCTATTTTCTTCAGTCAGGTTGTTGCCTCTCTTATCATGATTTTCTTGCATCATTCTCATTTCTCTTCCCAATTTTTCCTCCACTTCTCTTACTTGGTTTTCAAAATCCTTCTTAAGTTCCTCTGTGGCTTGTAACCAGTTTATATTTTTCTTTTAAGCTTTTGGTGCGGGAGTTCTGACTGTGTTGTCTTCCTCCTGTTCCATGCTTTGATCCTTTTTATCCCCCAAAAAGGAATCTAAAGTTGGATTGCTGGGCTTGCTTTGCTCCTTTTGCCTGCTCATGTTGCCAGTCAATTACTTTACTTTTGGGCTCAGTAGAACTCTCCTTCCAGAGGGGAGAGCTTTGTCCCACATTACTGGGGTTTTCACAGCTGCCAGGGCTATTAGGAGGCAGCTGCAGTCTCTGCAGCCCCCACCAGCTTTGGCTCACTGGTCACATACCTCAGGACCACCACCCAAGACCGTGATCCCAATCCAGGCAGCTTAAGGCAAGAGCAGTTAGCCTCTGAATGATAGCTTGGTCCCCCTGCAATCTGCAGGCTGTGAAGTTCTGATGCAGCCATGTAGAGGCAGGGCTACCCACTTCTGCTGCCTGCTGTTTTCTTGCCCTGGGGGCAGGCCACCGGTCTTGCTTCTCTCCCCTAAATTTAGCAAGTTCCTCTGACCTTTCACTTTGCCCTTGGTTCTTATGGGTTGATAATTCTGGAAACTGCCACAGCTGCCAGTGATCCACTCTCCCAACTGCTCCAGCCGTGGCTTGTCCTGGGGCTGAAGCCACAACTGGTCCTGCCTGCTGGGCTGCCTTCAGTGGGAGTTTTATTTCTCTGTACTTTTGTGGATTCTGGAGCTCTAAAATTTGTTTAGTCATATTTAATAGGTATTTGAGGTGGTTATGGGGGATGCTGTGGGGGATCCTCCTTTACCATCTTGACTCTACCCCCTACCTTTCTTTTTTAAATCTCTTGAGTGAAGGAGCTATTGAATGCCAGAAATTATGAAACTACCACCCGTGTCCCAAAGGTCTTCTTTTACTTGTCTAAGACTCCATTAAAGCACCTTAACAATGCTTTCTAGATTCTTTCTGTCATTGACTATTTGGGCCCACATGAACAATAAGATACAATTGGCCATCCCTTGGTTTGATAACTCTTGGGCAGTTTTCTTTGTTGCACTTTGTTGCATTTTAGATACCTGTTCCTGGAACACAGCAGACCTTTTTTGTTACCTTTTTTTTATTTTTACAAATCGCTGCCTCAGTACTCCCTTAGCAGGATGTCACTTTTTCTATTTCTGTTTTCTGTCTTTATTTTTATATACTGTAGAATGGAGGAGAAACATTCTTAAAAAGTCTTTACCTTTTCTTAGATTCTAAATCTTAGAACCTACTTGCTGAGCATATAAGTAACAAAGATACAAACATTGCACAGTATAAGTAAATGGGAAATAAATCATTTTGTCCATCCTTACTTTGAGATCCTGTGTTGTTTGTTAGTACATCTCTGGAGAAATGATTTTGCAGAATGCTTGAAGGGTAGGGGAATTTTCACTCAGGAATTATAACTTTGCTTCTCACATTGTTAGCATCTTGATAACCATCTCTTGTGTCCTTTTCCTTGTCTTGCCAACTTTTCCTTTACCTTAACAAATACTTTTACTTTTTCTTTGGAAAAAAAAAATTTTTTATATGAGAAAACTTTTATATACTAATTACTCTTCATTTTGTAACGAAGTTCATTCAAGCATAACGATCCATTGGCTGTATGCCTCATTCTGCTGCTATAGTCTTCTGCTTTTCTGATAAGTTGGTCGCATGCTTCAACTTCAGTCCTCATTAATCAGTTGTACATTGTGTACTTATACTTTTCACATCAATGACTTCCCCATGTAGTTTCCATATATCAAGTGTGAGCTCAAGCAAGCCAGGACCTTTTTCTTTTTTTTTTTTAAGAGTTCAGTTTCCCAGGCTCATGCTAAATTGCAAACATCTGAAGAATCAATCTCCTTTGAACCCTGGTAATTCAGAGCTGTAACACGTTAGGTGTTGAGTTATGAAGGTTTTTACATCTTCTGACTGAGCTAGTCAGGTACTGATTCACAGAGGCTTTGGTGCCTTCTGATTCTGAGCCTGTTAGCTAAAAGTGCACATATATTCTGGGAGAATGATAGGGAAGAACGCTTCACCTGAGACCTTTTTTGATTTCCCAGACCAAGAATTGAGTAGCCATTGTCAAGGGGGCCCCCTAACTGTGAACATGAATTCAGATGTTGGTGCTTCCCAATCTGGTGATGTATTTTCTCCACTTTCAGGGTGCTAACCCTTCCTCTGAATAAGTGGATGATATTAGGAGTGGTGAGGAGACCTCAGAGAGGGAGGAGCCTCTGATACCAATCCTTGTAAGAATACTGGAACACTGGACTGATAGAAAGTAAGAACGGTAACCCCTTTGAAGAAAGCATGGGGTTTAGTGGGACTGGGAAAGTTGTCTGTTATTTCTCAATTATTGTATTGTTTTGCTATGCCTAGAGCTCAAACAGGAGTGGCCCCTCCCCATGTAAGGCTAGGGAAGAATGAGCTGCCCTGGAGTTGGGGTGGACACCCTGATAATAAATTATGTTGTTCTGAATTGTGAATGCTTTAGTATCTTTAATAAGGTTTAATTTTGAATAAATAGAGTGCCTATTATACTGTGCGATTGAACCCTTAAAATAAATGTGTGT
>JAQQSW010022279.1:0-10489 GCA_028646575.1 Pseudocheirus occidentalis
TAAAAAAATCCAACTTTCTACCTTCTGAAGTTTTTTCACATTTATTATTTTGTGTCTCTCAGATTTTAAAAAATATACTATATAGTATAAAATGTACTATTAAATAGATTATGTATATATATCAAAATATAGTATAACTATGTACAAAACTATTATATATACATATATGTGTGTATATATTATACATGTTTGCAGTTCTCAAAGCAATAGTCAAGACAAAAGAAGAAAATAATTCACATGTTCATCTCAGCAGCTTCCAACCATCCTAACTTCACATTTTCTTCACCTTCCTCTTTTTTGTCCATAGTCTTTTCATTTTCAATTTATATTTAATTTCAATTAATCAGCACTTGTTTTTCTCTCCCCCACCATAACTGAAAAAAGAAGAAAGACAAAACCCTTGAAATAAATACAGACAGTCAAACCAAACAAATTCCTATCTTGACCATATTGAAAAATGTATATCTATTCTGCAGTTCATGTTCATCACCTCTGGCAGGAGACTGGTAGCATTCTTCATCATAGGTATTCTGGAATTGTGGCTGCCAAATGCATTGATCAGAATTCTTCATTCTTTCCAAGTTGATTGTCTTTACAATGTTGTTTTTACTCCGCATCACTTCATGTTCCCTACACTTGTCAATAGCTTTCATGCTTTCCCCTTCTCCTTTGTTACCCTCCTGATACTCTGATGTGTTGCTCTGCATTTCTGCCACTCTGAAGTCTTGGAGCTGATGCTCCTTTGTTCTTGCTCACCCAGATTTCATTTTAACCAGAGACCTAGTAAATTAGCTCTTGCTTTGGCCCTCACCACTCTTCCTTTATCATTCTCCTGAACAACAGATTCCTGAAGCCCTTATCTATTGTATTATTGTATCTTATGAGACCTGGAGTTGGGCTGCTTCTTTCCTTCCACACTTTTTATATACAAATGTGCTCTCTCCTGTCACAGAAGTTTCAATCAATATTCAGCCAAAGATGATTACATCAAATACTTCCCAAGGCTTCTCTTCTTTTTTCTAATTCTCTTATCTCACAGCAGCCCAGTTGTGTAAGGGAAAGCATTATTAGATTCAGTTTACTGATACAGGAAAGATTAAATTACTTGCCAAAGGTCACATGTATCATCAAGGTGGTTTGTTGTTGTTGTTTTTCAGTCCTGCCTGACTCTTCATGACCCTGTATGGAGTTTTCTTGGCAAAGATACTAGTACAGTGATTTGCCACTTCCTTTTCCAGTGGAATAGGGCAAACAGAAAAAAAGTGACTTACTCAGAGTCACATTGATTTTGAACTCAGGTCTTCTTGGTTCCAGGCCCAGAGCTCTCTCCACTGAGCCACATTGCTATTTTTTGTAGCTAGTGGCAGAAAAGGACTTAGAACTCAGGTCTCCTATCCTCCTTCTCTTTTCATTAGAGTACAATATAGTCCACGTAGTTTTCCTTTTTTGTACTAACGCAAATAGGGCAGAAATGCACTTCCTGTGCACAAAATATTGTTTTACTGTTACTTGTGAAAGCCTGCTTGCATGATACTTAACACATCAATCCTTGCAGAAAAAAGCCATTTGTGGATCCTTCATGTCACTGCACTGGAGACATAGATTCCCATTAATGGAAGGGCCTCTGATTCCCAAAGGCCAGCTTCCTAGGACAACAATAAAATCCAGTATATTTTATTCTCTCTCTCTCTCTCTCTCTCTCTCTCTCTCTCTCTCTCTCTCTCTCTCTCTCGCTCTTTCTCTTTCTCTCTCTCTTTCTCTCTCTCTCTCTCTCTCTCTCTCTCTCTATTTCTCTCTCTCTTTTGCCTTTTGGAGGGAGAAAAGCAGGGCAATTGGGGTTACGTGACTTGTCCAAGGTCACAGGGGTCTGAGACCAGATTTGAACTCAAGTCCTCCTCACTTCAGGGCCAGTGCTCTATTCACTATACCACCTAGCCACCCACATGTATTTCTTGATGGTGTGACCCGATATAGGATGCAGGAAATATTCATCACCCATTTCCAAGAGAAACTGAAGGGTATAAGGCCATAAAGAGCTAATCTTCAAACTGAAATGGAAGCTGACAGAGAAAACAAGGAAGAAAATAAAGAAGAAATCAGTGGAAAAATACAGGGAAAGCTTTGTAGTCAGTAAGAAGCCAGTCTCAATCATACCTGGGTTCAAATCTTCCTCTAACAACAACTGGCCAGATGACTGAGCAAATCACTTAATTTCTTGATCCCACCAGGCAATTTACTAAGACTAGAACAAGTTCTGATATATTTTGGTAGAGGAATTGCCCCTATGTTGGGAACTCCCTATACCAATGAAATCATGGGTACTATTAAAAAAAAGTAGGAAAATAATTCTTTCTCTTTTCCTGGTAGAATTGGGGGACAGAAAAGGGGAGTTAATGAAGGAGCCATTATCAGCCACAACAGAAAGCCTTTCTTGAGGCATGGAGGCTTCTCAAGAGAGGGTGGGATACAATTGAAAGATCTTTAGACTTGGAGTTAGAAGAGAGCTAGATTGAAACCCTATGGCTAATCTTATTAGTTTTGTCACTATGAAAAATCATGAAGTTTTTCAGAGCTTCTGTTTGTTCATCTCTAAAAAGTAGACAATAAGACCTATATGACTTATCTCATGTGTTATTGCAGGGATCAAATTAAATATGTATGAAACACTTGGTAGATATTTAAGTCCTATTTAAATATCCATTTGTATTATTCTTACTCATCATTCTCTCTTTTCTTCTCAGGGGTCACAGATCTGAGAGGCAAGGAATGGCTGCATGACATGTAGACCTGTAGGGGCAGAAAGGTTTCTATGAAATACCCGGATATCCTAGCTTCTCGATTTTGTGACCTGACACCTGAGTATCAAGATTCTGAGGAAATATGATTCAGTCATAACCTTCTCCTAAAAACATGTGTTTGGCTGGATTTTGATCATGTTAATTAGGGCTACTTCTCCGTACTCTTAGAATTTACTTTGTTGATCTCCACACTTGAATTAAGTGAAATATTCCTCCAGGTAGACAATTTTTATTTTACTCTATGAATGTTCATTATTTAATATGTCCTGCCTTTTGAAAAAAAATCTGTGGGACAGAAAGATTTGTTAGGTAAGAAAGGGAACTGACTATAAAGTTTCTATTTCCAATTGCCTGGAAATTGCCAAATTCTAAATAAGGCCAGATTTTTTTCTTCCCTGAAAATGATAACAAACTAGTGATTTAGCCATAGCCTTCTCTCCTTTTTGGAATAGTCTGACTGCAGATGAAGATATCATAGTGGGCGTGAGCATAGGACCATATAACAAAAGAAGAGAACAGGATTTTTTAAAAGATGGTTTCAAAAGGAGAAAATGTTCATATAATACTTCCCTTAAATTTTAAAAAATCATTTTTATATTTCCTCAGTTTCAAATATCCTTTTCGTTCTCTTGTCCAGAGAGTCATTCCTCATAAAGAATAAATAAAAAAAAGGCAAAATGAACCAGCACATCAACTTAATATGATAGTATATTCCATGTTGTACAACCTTGGTTCATTTCTCCACAAAGGAAGAAGAGAGGTGCATTTTCATTTCTTTTGTTTGGATAAGCTTTATCACTATTATAATAGTATTCAATTTCATTTTGTTTTTGTCATTTTGCAATATCATAGTCTAAAGGGGGAAAGAGGGAGAAGTGAAAAGGGAAGAGAAAGAAATGTAAGGGGAGAGAGGGGAAGGAAGAAAGATTGGTGGGAAGGGAGAAGGTAGGGAAGGAGGGGGGGTGAAGAGAGAGTTTTCCTGGCTCTGTGTACTTCATTATTTATCAGTTCATATAAATCTTCCCATACTATTTAGATTCTTTATATCAATTGTTTATTATAATTCAGGAGCATTCTATTAGTTCCATGTAACATAATTAGTTTTGCCCTTCTGCCAAAGGAAAAAAAATAGTGCTACCATGAAAGTAATATTTGGTACACATTGGATCTTTCTGCTTTTATCCTCTTTAAAGTATATGCCTAAGAAAGGAATCTAGGGTCAAAGAGTAGGGATGCTTTAGTTGCATTTTTATCTCAATTTCAAATGGCTTTCCAAAATAGTTGGAGAAATCCACCGCCACACTAATAGTAAATCTATATTCCCCAAACCCCTCCAACAGAAAATGGCTGTTTCTGTCTAATATATACTCCTTGATCAAATGATCTGGCAATTGTTTCCAATTGCAAGGCATTTCTTTTATTTTCCATGACAAGAAAGATAGGTTTTAAGCAATATTTTTAAAAAAATCTTCCAGAAATGATTTTGTGGAAGTACAACCTTAAATTACCCAAAGGATCCTAAATTTATAACAGCCAGCACTGAATGACCTACATGAATACTAATAAGGCAACATAATTAATCAATTTGAACTTCTTTGGAAACCAATTTTCCTCACTGACCAATAATCTAAAGACATAAGTCTTCTTTTAACTCAGTCAGAATCTTGAGTTTTGTGATTACATATGTTCATCCTACAAATAAAGGATGTATAATATCTAACCAGGGGGTTCTCAAAGAGTTGAGGCAGGTAGGGTTACCACCTGAGGGAAACCAGCAAATGGGACTGGACTCATTTATTTGACTATTATCATAAAGCAGTATTTAGCATAGTACCTGGCAAGATGTAACTACTTATAGAATGCTTATTAATTAATTAATGAAGTGAAAAGAACACCAAAAATAGGCAGAAGGCTTGGGTTCAAATTATAACTGTAACTGCCATCTATTATCTCATTGACTTTGTTCTAATTATTTTGTCTCTCAGGAACTCAATTTCTTCATCTGGAAAATGTTGACTTTGGAACCTAAATTCCTTCCAGTCATAAATCCTAATTTTTGTATGTGGGCCATTGGGATGGCTGAAAATATACACATTGACCTTCAAATACTGTACAATGTTACATTCCAGCACACTTTTTTTTAAAAAGAGTGGTATAATGTACTTAAATAGGAGAAACTTCCATATGTACAAGATCCCTGATAAAAAGGTAGCATGACTATAATAATTTAAAATATAGGACCTAAAGACAGCCGTTGTACAATTGTGTGGGCACAGAGCTTAGGAGGAACATCTCCATAGTACTTCTTATAATAAGGACAGACATCAAAAGGATGCTTTCATTCAGGATACTGAACCTAGCTAAGGGAGAACAAGTCATTTCTTTCCCATATGTTACAATATTGGCCCCACTCCAATATGCCCCTCCCTGGAGCTTTGCAATGTCAGCTTCAGAAAGGGAAAGAGCCACACTGAACAATGAGATTTCCAAAGATCTGCAGAATCCTAAGGGAATTCTGATTGGGCAGGATAACCAGTAATGAGGAGAGATGTTACTGCTATGATATGTTCTTTTTCCAATCAAAGCTATTTAGAGTTATCACAGAAGTCTCTCTTCTCTGAGAAAAAAAAAGGGGGGGGTAACTTTTCAAAGAAGTATCAGAAAAAGGGATGAGCAGGGCTTTTCCTATGATGCTACATTCATTGAATTTATATATGTGAATCTGACTGTGTTTTTTGGTAAGCTATTTTCTATAATCACCCTGGAGGGTTGGGTCAACATTATTATTTTTCTCATTTTCTAGGTGAGGACTTAGAAAATTCCTCACTTCCTGGGGGTCAGACTGAAAAATGGAGCAGCATCACAAAGGCTCCCCAGTTGGTTGAACAGCCCACTGAGCTGTGCTGCCCCTGTGGATGCTATGAGAGTGGGAGTTAGAGCAATTGAATTCCAAGGATAGCCTGAATTAAATAGAGAGCTTAATGAGGAGGTGGCAAAGGAAACTCATAATCAAATCTAATGCTTCAGGGTATAAACTGATTGCTACTGCAATGCAGACTCATCTAGGTGCTTGATTTAGATTCTTGTTAAAACCTGAAACAGAAAGAAGACTCAGCCTAGAACAAGATGACATGATGGGCTGAGTCCAACCACAGCTGAATCAACTAATTCTTTTGCTTTTGTTCCTCCGCAGGTAGATGGGTAAATTGGTCTAATATTGATTGGTTTTTAATATTTAAACAATTTCATCCCAAGACAATTCATTTCATGGTATGGGTTCAAGAGCACATGAAACAAACGTAGCCAAGAAAATACAATATATAATGTATGTATGGAAATGACACCATTTCAATTTTATATCCATCAAAGGAGGCCAACTTCAAAAAAATCAACTGGAATCTCTAAGATCTCTGTCAGAGGGTCACCTTAGAGAGACAGTGCCACCTTCAATGAGATCCTTTGAGTTCTTCAGTAACTAATTCCAAATGTGTATAGACCCCACTGCATAAAAGCCAAGGCAAACCTCCCTTATACAAAATTCCACTCTATCAGGAATGATGACATAGTGAGATTATAGGACATTCCAGATATTTCCCATCCAACTGATTCCTTTGATGTTTAATTCCTTAGTAGACTCTGTTTTACTCCTGTTCTTTCTTAACTGGGGTCCTAGAGCTGGGCTTCAGGTTAGGGAAGAACACAAAATCTCTCCCTTCCTCTTTTATTTTTTTAATTCTTCTTTTCCTTTCTTTCCTCCTCTTTTTTTCTCCTTCCTTCTTATAGTATATTTTTGTATTCTCTCCTTCTTCTTCTTTTCTTATACTCACCTGTTCTTCTTGACTCTTTTTTCTCTTCCTCCTCCATCTCTCCCTTGTCCACATTCCTAGTGCTATCGTAACTGTATACTTGTCATTCTAATAATTGACAAGTCTCTGCAGACCAGCCTCAGTTGCTATTTAAATATGAGATTTGTCATTCATTAGGAAAGATAATCAAATTTTATTGGGTTTGTCATTGCTCTCCAGGACTTGGTAGGAAGACTTTGAATTTCTTATTGAGGTGTTTGTTGTGGTCTAAAGAATTGTAGTACCAGTGAGTGACTGACTGTGGGTGACAAATCCTGTTTTTACTTGAAGTTTCCTACACAGTGACTTTCAACATCTCTGATTTCCTTCTTATTTCTATGGCTATCCAAGGTTTCATTTAAGTGGTTACATTAAATCTTCTTCATTCCCACCATATTTAAAATCAGGACTTTCAAAACTTATTAAATTATTTATTACAGTACAATTTCACTATGTCACAACTCAGACATATTTCGGGTCAAGCAGTGACCTAGAAACCTAAAAATTGCCTATAACTACAGCCTGGTATTACATAGCAGGTGTTAGTACTGTCTCCCAATATCAGCATTGTAGATGTATTCTATTGAATTTCTAACATAGTACAAAAGAATCCACCCCCAAAAACAGATGTTAGGATAAGTGCCTGTGTCATTAAGAGAGAAAAATGATATGAAAATGTGATGCACTTGAGACCAGTGTATATTTCCATAATTTATGGTAATGGCTTTTTTTTCACTTTTAGTCCACTGGGAAATCCATGTAGAGCCTCCCCTCCCCCCAATTTGGAAATCACTATATTGTAATGAGTTGAGATTTTTTTTTAATTTCCCATTTGATTTATTGAAATTTCCTCTGTTTGTTTTCTTTGAATTGGGATTTATTAAGTATCCCAGGATATACAGAAGATGCAGCAATATCTTGTCTAGAACAAGCATTGAAAAATTGCTGTTGACATGTACCATGCATTATAATGAGGCTGAATGCTGCCTATATCTCATACCGCTCTCCAAAGACCTTCTAACTCTGCCTGTTTGAGGAGATGGGGTGCAAGTAAGAAGTGATTTTTCTGATTTAATGGTCTCAGTTGTTTTATGGACGTAATTTTATTTTTCTTCCCTGGTTTATCACTTTGTAAGAGAGAAACCCCCTTTGGGGAAATGAGAAAAGGTGTCACTCTGAGCACTACCATGAAGTGTAATCAAGACAGAATAAGACTTACAGGTGAACGACATTCAGAGGCACCAATCCTGGAAGCAGGTTTAGGATTCAGGTTAACCCTCCTGTGCTTCTCTGACCTCTTTTCACTATATGGCAGAGGTGATCTAGGGAAGAATCAGAAGTTTCTGGATTTTGCTTTCCCCCTTTTTATGTTCCACACTCTTCCTTCACTTTTCCCATATACTTCCCACTTCCCTTACCTGGGATTCGTTTCAAAGTTCCATCAGGCAAGTAACTATCAAGTGACCAACAACAGCCAAGCCTTACTCAGATCTAGGGGCCCTTGAGAGAAAATTTCTCTACTCTTGGTATATTCTCTCCAAATGCTAAACTCAAAGCACCTATTCTATAAAGTGATTTGCTTAGGATCACAAACTAGTATATGTCTTAGAGGTAGAACTAGAATGTAGATCTTCCTATCATCCTATCAGTTATACCACAGTATTTCCCCTCTCAGGTAGAGGTCTTTAATCCTATTGATGTGCTTGCTGATAAAGGCTTGTCCCTCTGATGAAGTAGCCCTTCTTTCAGGTAAATAGAAGATGTATAATTTTATTACTTTAAGTGTGGCATCCTAGACTTCTAAAGGGCTTGGCTTTAATTTACCATTTACCTACCAGGTGGAAAGGGGGGCAATGTGGTTGCCATCCCTTATGACAAAGTAATGAACAGTTTTGAGAGCCAGGCCTTTTCTGAATAGTTTCATCATTATAGTCCCATCCCAGAGGTGGATCTTTAATGAAGGAGGAAGAGTAAGAGGAGGAGGGAGCTAAAATCCTTGGTGGATGTCAAGAAACTATGAAGATAAATTCTTTTGAGTGGGAACACGGGGGGTGAGGGGGTGCCTTTTAATCACAGAATCATAGAGACTTAGAGTTAAAAATGACATCATAAGTCATAAAGTCAAATGGGATATTTATGAAAGCTCTTAGCCCAGTGTCTTGCACATATAATTAATGATACTATATAAATACTTATTTTCATCCCTAACCCTTCTCCCCTCTAATCTCTAATCTCTCTAGATTAGAGATCTAAAGAGTCAGTAGTAAAGGGGTGGGTAACTGGTCAGAATTAGATTACAGGAGACTCTTTGCTAACATAAGGTGCAACTGGTGATGAGTGGCAACCCTATTTTCTATAAGCAGTTCTTGGTCACAATGCCAAGACTGAAAGAAGCGAGTATGGTCTGTCAAAAGGGAGAAGTGGCCCTGGTCACAAGTCCAGAGTCAAGAGAAGTACTATTACTTATGGCTGAAAGGAAGCAGGAGCCCTTTCTGGATAAAGACCAGAATACAGACCAGGAGAACAGTGAACACAACACTCTCAGGTTAATTCCACCGTGGAAGCAACCAAAATTTGTGGACCCTCAGAACAAGTTCTGAAAACAGCAGAAAAAGTCTGAACCTTAGCACAGTGCTTCCCCACTCCCAGGTAAACAGAGTCTAATTTGGAAATGAGGTTTAAAATGAAGAAATAGGTTAGGAAAATGAGAAACAATAAAAGAACTTGATCATCAAAAGCTACTACAGTGGCAGGCAAGACCAAGATATACCTTTAGAAAAAGAAAACAATGTGAAAGCAATAACAAGCAAAGCCACAAAAAATGCTAATTGGACCCGACACCATCAAGAATTCCTAAAAGATTGAAGGTAGAGGAAAATGAGGAGAGTGATGCAATAAAATTATGAAAAGAGACTTAACAGCTTGATAAAAGAGGCACAAAAATACTGAAGCAAGTGTCACCTTAAAAAATAGAATTTGGCTAATGGCAAAAGAACTACAAAAATTCACTGAAGAAAAGAATTCCTTTAAAATTACATTTGAGCAAGTGGAATAGAATGATTCATGAGACTTAAAGAAACATTAAAATAAAGTCTAAAGAACAAAAAATAAAAATAAAGTATAGAATATTTCTTTTTTTAGAAATTTTTAAAATTCATTTATTTATTTTCTTGTTTACATCATTCATTTCCATGAGATTTTGAGTTACAAACTTTCTCCCCATATTTACCCTGCCCATCACCCCCAAAACAGCCATCCCATTGTGTTACCCCTCCCCCAATCTGCTCTCTCCTATGTCCTCCCCCATTGCTCCTCCGACTTTCCAGTAGGGCAAGATGGATATCCCTACCCCAGTGCCTGTATATCTTAATTTCCAGTTGTATGAAGTTAATAACAATAATTATGTATCTATTTATATTTTTTAACATTTGATTATAGAACTTTAAATTCTAGATTCTTTCCCCTCCTCCCTCATTACCCACTCCCACTGGAAAGATAAGCAATTCAATACAGGGTGTACATGTGTAGTTATGCAGAAGATCTCTACAATGGACATATTGTGAGAGATTGATTATATGTACCTCCTTCCTATCCTGTCCTCCCTGTTCTATTCTCTACCCTGTTCCTGTCCCTGTCCCTTTACAGAAGTGTGTGCTTCCAGCAACCCTCCCCCCTACACCTCCATCATCCCACCTCTCATCCCCATTCCCCCTGTTATCCCGTGTGGCAAGATACCTGGTTTAGACTTAATGTCATTCCTTCCCGAGCCAAAATCAATTTGAGTAAGGTTGATCCTTTCCCTTTTGCCTTCCTGTTCTTCCTCTCCGTTGTAACAGTTATTGCTTG
>JAQQSW010022280.1:0-10489 GCA_028646575.1 Pseudocheirus occidentalis
ACCCTCCCTCCCCCACTGCCTTCCCCTCCATCATTCCAACTCTCTTTCCCATCCCCCCTACTCTCCTGTGTGGCAAGATACCCAATTTATAGTTGATGCCATTCCTTCCCTAAGGCAAATTCAATGAGAGTAAGGTTAACCCTTTCCCTTTTGCCTTCTTTTTCATCCCTTCCATTGTAACAATTATCTCTAGCCTCTTCTATATGAAATGAATGACCCCATTCTATCTCTTCCTTTCTCCTCTCATTCTTATACTCTCTCTCCTCAGAATTTCACCTTTTAAAGTATCATCCCTTCCTATGCAATTGATCCTGTGCCCTCTTTGTACACATATATACACATCCTCAGATATATGTTCATATGCAAATATAATCCCTCCTATATAGACAATACGTTTGTATTCCCTTCACCTCTCTTCATATTGAGATAAGTTTCATAAGTTACAATTATCCTTTTCCAATATTGGCATGTAAGAAGTTCAACTTTGATAAGTTACTTATGATTATTTTTCCATGTTTACCTTCTCATCCTTCTTGTATTTGTCTAATTTTCTTTTCATTTCTGTTTTTTTTTTCAGCCAGAATGTTTGAAAGTCCTCCACCTCAATGAATGACCATATTTTTCCCCTGGAAATTTATACTCAATTTCTATGGTTAAGTGATTCTTGGTTTTAATGCTAGGTCCCTTAATCTCCAGAATATCTTATTACAGGCCCTTTGATCCCTTAATGTAGAAGCTGCTAGATCCTGGGTTATCTTAATAGTGTTTCCACAGTATTCAAATTGTTTCTTCTTGGCAGCTCATAATATTTTCTCCTTGATCTGGGGACTCTGAAACCTGATTATGATATTCCTAGGAGTTTTTTTTTGGGAATCTTTTTCAAGAAGTGATTGGTGAATTCTTTCAAGTTCTATTTTGCCCTCTTGTTCTAAAATAGCAGGGCAATTTTCCTTGAGAATTTCTTAAAGGATGAATTCTTAATTCTTTTTTTGGGTCATGGTTTTCAGTAGTCCAAAAATTTTTAAATTGTCTCTGCTGGATCTATTTTCTGGGTCAGTGATTTTTTCAAGGAGATGTTTCACATTGTTTCTATTTTTCATTTGTTTGGATTTGTTTAATAGTATCTTGATTTCTATTAAGTCATTTACTTCCATTTGCTCCACTCTAATTCTGAATTCTCCATTCTAATTATTCTCTTCAGAAAACTTTTCAGATTCTTTTTCCATCTGGCAAATTTGACTTTTTAAGCCATTTTTTCTCCTCATTGGTTTTTTGGGCCTATTTTACATTTGAGTTAATTTATTTTTTAAGCTGATATTTTCATCAGTCAGGTTGTTGGCTTTTTCATGATTTTCTTCCATCATTCTCAATTCTCTACCCAATTTTTCCTCCACTTCTCTAATTTGATTTTCAAAATCCTTCTTAAGCTGCTCTACAGCCCTTAGGCACTCTACATGTTTCTTGGAAGCTTCTGCTGTGGTAGTTCTGACTGTGTTGTCTTCCTCCTATTCCATGCTTTGATCCTTTTTGTCTGCCAAAAAGGAATCTAAAGTTGAATTGTTGTTCTTACTTTGCTTCCTTTGCCTGCTCATGTTGCCAGTTAGTTGCTTGACTTTTTAGCTCTGTGGACCTCTGCTTCCAGAGGGGAAAGCTCTGTCCCAAATTGCTGGTATTTTCACAGCTGCCGGAACTATTAGGAGGCTGCTACAGCCCCCACCAGCTTTGGCTCATTGAAAACGTGGCCAAGGACCACCACCCAAGACCACGATCTGGATCATCCAGGACACTCAACACAAGGGCACTTAGGCTCTGAATGATCACTTAACCCCCCTTTAGTCTGCAGGTCAGGAGCTTCTGGAGCAGCCATGTAGAAGCAGCTGCAGGGTCACCTCTTCTACTACTTCCTCACCCTGGATGCAATTTGTCCACACTGCTTTTCTCCCCCAAATTTAGCAGAGTTCCACTGACCTTTCACTTATTCCTTATTTCTTATGGCTTGATAATTCTGGAAATTGCCACAGTTGCTGTTGATTCACTCTCCTGAAGGCACCAGCTGTGGCTTGTCCTGGCTGCCCTGGAGCCAAGCAATGGTTTCAGGCTTGGATTGTTTTGGCTCCCAGCATGCTGTGATGAGCCCTTCCTGCTGAGCTGCCTTCAGTGGGAGATGTGCCCATCTGTGATTTTGTGACTTATGGAACCCTAAAATTTGTTTAGAGTCATATTTTATGGGTCTTTGAGGTGGCTATGTAGGAACTACAGAGCTTTCCTGCTTCTACGCCTCCTTCTTGGCTCTGCATCTTCAAGATTAGTTAATTTATACCAACAACCTCTGTCTATGTATATCTTTTTTTAAATGTTGTGATAATTATATAAATTTCAGTATGGATAGTTATCAGCTTCTCATATAGGGATTTAAACAGGTTACTCTTGTTGAATCACAACTTATGTCTTAATATGTATGTGTGTGTCTGTGTGTTTTTTCCTAGTTTACCTTTTTATATCTCTCTTGACTCTTGTATTTGGAGATTAAATTTTCCATTGAGCTCTGACTTAGTATTCAAGCAAATCTGGAAGTCTCTTATTTCATTAATTTACCATCTTCTTCCCTGAAAGATTATGCTCAATTTTGCCAGGTAGTTGTTCCTTGGTCACGATCCAAGATATTTTGCCTCATGAAATATCAAATTCCAATCCCTCTGATCTTTTAGTGTAGAAGCTCCTAGGTTCTGTGTAATCATGACTGAAGATCCAAGGTATTTGAATTGTTTCTTTTTGGCTGCTGGTGGTATTTTCTCTTTGACCTTCTAATTCTGGAATTTGGCTATTATATTTCTTGGAGTGTTCAATTTGGGATCTCTTTCAGGAAGAGTCCAGTGAATTCTTTCAATAACTATTTTAGCCTCTGATTCTTGGACCTCAGGACAGTTTTCTTTGACAGTCTCTTGGAAGATTTTGTCCAGGATGCTTTTTCCATCATGGCTTTCTTGTACACCAACAATTCTTAGATTATCTGTCCTATATCTCTTCTCCAGGTCAGTTTTTTTTCCAGTGAGACACTTTACACTTTCTTCTAATTTTTCAATCTTTATGTTTTGTTTGACTGGTCCTTCATGCATCATAGAGTCCTTAGGTTCAATTTCACTCATTCTAATTCAAGTAAATTATTTTCCTTGGTTAGTTTTTGAAGCTGCTTTTCCATATATTCAGATTTCATTTTTAGGGAGGTATGTTCTTCAGTTAGATTTTGATCCTCCCATCCCAGTTCACAAATTTTACTTTTTAAGGATTTTTTCCAGTGTGTTTTTTTCCAGTTTGGTCAATGTAGATTTAAATTTGTCTTCTCTTTTTTCATAATTTGGGTTTTTAAATTTTTTTTCTTGAGCTGCTGTAAGAATTCTTTTTGCTCTGGAAACCAGTTCATATTTCCTTCTGTGGTCTCAGGTATAAGTACAGAATCCATATTGTCCTCTAAATTTGGTTGTTCTTGCTTGCTATAAAAAAGATTGGATCTTTTTTCTTGCTTTTGGATTCTCAGCTTCCTTCTTACCCATTGTGATTTGCCTATTTCCTGACTAGGCTTCACAGGCTGGGAGCTAAGGGACTGGTTGTTGACTTTGTGTGCTGTAGCTTCTGTGTGTCTAGAGTGAGGCCAAGGCTGGGACCCTCAGTGTTTCCCCTGACTTACCCTGAGTCTCACAGAGTAACACGTGGGGGAGTGGTGGTCTGGCCACTTCATGTTTTTGACTCTGCGCCCCTGGGCTACAGCTCAGGCAAGCCCAGCAGCTGGCAGCCAACAGTACTGATGTCTGCAAATTTTGGTGGTGGTGCTAAGGTACCTCTGGACTTCTGTTGTTAGTGCTTGCTGGTTCCACCTCCCTAGGATTTGGAATCTTCAGCTTGTCTTGTGAGGTGAGGCTTTTTGGGACCCTTCTGGCCTTCACTTCAGACTCCTTACTTCTTCCATTACACCCTTCTTCTAGGTCTCCCAAGCCTGAGACTGTTTCTACTATTTCAGGATTTTACACTGGGTGGGAAATTTTTCCCTGGGTTTTCTTGGTAAAGGATGGGAAATCAGAGAGCTAGGGCTTACTCTGTCATCTTGGCTCCTAGAGGTTCAGGTAGGTGATTTTTAAATACCCAGGCTGTGGGCTTATAGCCCCAGGAGAAACTGCTATTGCTGTGAACCCTGTACTTTCTCTTACCCACCTCTGGCCAGTCCTCAGTCCTTTGGCAACATGTCAACATATCACCCATTTGGGGGGGAATCTGCTGACCAGGTCTTGCTCTCACTCTGCTGTAGTTTTCTCTCAGATCCACACTTGTGCAGGCCCAGTGTGCTCTGTGGTCCCCTGCTCAGACCTATGTAGTCACTTTTCAGGCTTGGAAATCTGCCACCCTCCATCTCCCAATGGATTCTGTTACTCTAAAATCCTTTCTGATTCACTTTTTAAAGGTTAGTGACAGAATTCATGGAGGAACTTAGAAAAGTTCCAGATGCCATTCTGCCATCTCACCCTCTCCTATTTCTAATTTGGATTTTTAAAATCCTTCTTGAGATATCCAAGAATACTTTTAGGGCTTGAGAACAATTATTCATTTTGAGGTTTCAGATGTGGGTTTAGTGCTAATGCTGTCATTTTCTGAATTTGCATTTTGATCTTCCCTTTCTCCAATGTAAGATTCTGTGATCTTTGCTTTTCCAACTTGTTGTTTCACCCATTTATTTCCTGGTAAAGTGGTTCTCTGCTTCTGTGGCATAGAAGGCTCTGTACCATGTTTCTTGTGCTGGGAGTCAGGTGCCTAGTTATCTGCTTTGTGGCTCTGGCCTCTGGTTCTATCAGTAGGAAGGTATATAATGCTGCTTCTCACCTGATGCTGAGATGGAACTACCTGATATTTGTTGAGACCAAGTCTAAGTCCAGGTCTTCATGGGTTTCCCTGGGATTACACTGAACCTCACAGTGTAAGGTATGAGGGAAGGGTGGTCTGATCACTTCAGGTCTCTACCTCCTTAACCCTTTGTTAGAACTCAGGAAGGCTCAGCCTCTAGTGGATGCCTGTCTGTTCTGGTGTCTGCTAATTCTCCTGGCTATGCAAAAGCATGCCTGGGGTCCTAGTGGTGGCACTTGCCCTTTGTACTTCCCTGGTGCTCAGGATCTCCCACTTGTTCACTGAGGTCAGGCTTGCTGGGATGCCACCCATCCTGCACTGGTCCTATTCAGCCACGGCAAGAAGGACCCCTCCTGTTTATATCCCCAGCCCCCCAAGCTAAAAGACTGCTGTCACCCTTCTGCTGGTTCCTCTATTTCAGGAATTTTCCTGGGGCAATATTCTCTGTTTTTTTTAATGTCAACAAGGAGTAAACTTGCAGTTTACTCCACTATCTTGACTCCTGAAAGTTCAAGCAGTTAAACTTTCAGACCTTTAGTCTATGGGCTGATAGTCCTAGGAGTAGTTGCTGCCACTGCCTCAGGCCCTACACTTGTCATTTACAGACCCTGTCTTGTGCTGAGATGTTTGGGAACTGCCACTGCCACAGGTGATTCAGTTCACCAAGGCTAACTCTCATTCCTCTATTATCTGGTCTGTGCTGGTACAGCCAGTGAGCTCCATGCTTTGTTACCCACCCTGCTTCCCGTATAATATATCCTTCCTATTGACTTTCTGTGTTGTCCTGTGCTGGAAATCTGCCACACTCTGTCTCCTAGTTGGTTGTGCCACTGTAAAATTGGTTCAGATTCACTTTTTAGAGGTATCTGAAGAAAATTATGGAGAGCTGGGTAAATCCCTGCTTTCACTCACCTGGGTGCAAATTTTGTCCTTCACTATGCCACTGAGCTTCTCACAGTGCTATACACAAATATCTATTAATATTAATAAGTATCAGAGCCATAATTTTTCTCTAAGTTTATTTATGAGGTCCAGGTCTATAATTATAATGAAATTGACAGTCTCACATTCATATAACAATTTTCCTTTATCAAAACCCTTTTTTTCCATATCACACACACTGAATATTAGGTATTACAGTTTTCAAGATGAGTTATACACATTGATTAGGTTGTGGACTGTAAAAAATAATCACATTTTGTCCATTAAGCATTTAGGATGAAACTGTCTTTGCAAAATACCCTGGAAATCATGAAACTTGAACCCATCTTCTCTGGCTGTGATATAGCCAGTCTGTGAGTTGTTGCATGGCTTATTTTCTGAGTTTTCTCCAAGTCTTGGTCCTGGATTGTAGCTATGCATTTAAAATATTGTCAGCTTTTTACGTATTTGATACATGAAATGTCACAAATATTGCTAACAGATTTTATATTGATTAACCTCTTAAATGCAATGATACTTAATGATTGATTGGTCTTTGCATTTTACTGCTCTCTACAACTCCCTAATCTTGAGCGTATCTCTAAAAAATCTTGAGCGTATCTCTAAAAAATATTTTATTGTTATTACCCTTGTAGTAAACATAGGATATTTTATTTACTAATTCAAAATTTATAAATCATGAGAAAATTGTTTCTTCATTACTACAATATTACATCACATATTTAGACACTTTGCATGAGACTGAAACACATTATTAGAGATAGAAGAGAGATTTGAATATAGAATTGTAGAATATAGGATGTTTTAATATAACTTGGAGGGATATTAGAATCCATTTAGTTCAAACTTCATTTCTCAGAGAAGAAAATGGACTTTCAGAACAAAGAAACAAATTGCTTAATATTACAAAGAAAATAGGCATGATAGACATGCAGGATTTTTTTTTCCCCATCATGTCTAGTAATAGAGCCCAAAGACTCATAAAGAAGAATATCTAACATATTTTCCATGAGGCTGTTTGTCCATGTTAGAGTTGAAGAGTAGCAAAAAGACTTATGGGAAGATAGATTTTAATTTAATTTAAGTTTTTTTCCCATTGTTTGAGACTGTCTTTCTCTATCTATATTCATATTTGTCTACAAACCTCTCTACCTCTCTGTCTCTAACTCTTTCTGGTTTTTGACACCTCATTCTGCTTATAGAGGGAACTTGGCTGTACTTTCTTTATTGAAGGGATTTCTTGAAGGTACTCATTTCCTAAAGAAAGCTGGGGAGAAATGAGTACTTTGAGATGTGTGTGTGTGTGTGTGTGTGTTGAGACTGTATTCTGTTACTCCATTTACTTCTCAAATATATATATTTTACTCTTTCAATATTAATCATTTCTTATGTCAATTTGCATAATTACCCATGCCGTATCTAGACCTGAAGTCACTAGGTTTTTTTTTTAATTCGATAGAGGCAAAAAAAGCAATTAGTCAAATATCATTTGATATCTCCATGAATTAGCCATGAATTTGTGATGGGTCAGAGTTGCAAGGGTCCATCAGTTAAAATTTGGGTGGTAGGTAGAACAAGAATGATGTGATTCAGGCAAAGTTATATAAGACACCAAAAAAGTGCTCTAACCTTTACCTGGTACCAATATACATTCTATTCTTGCTTTCATTATCAGTATTTGCCATATACATAACACACATTTAACTCCTTAAGTGATCTCCCTTTGCACAAATAATTCTTTGAATAAAATGTTCAATTTAAGTCAAATCACATTCTGACCACTCCTTATCTGAGCCTTGTGGGACTATTCACTACATTAATCTTCATTGTGTCCCCATATTCTTGACACCTTTGATATACTCTTGGACAAAACAAATCATAATTTGTAAAAATTTACATTAAGGTGATATGATGATAACATGAGAAAATGAATATTAACATACTTTGTTAATTTTATAGGTACATATGACATTATACGACAGAGTTTTTCGTGTAATCTAAGCGTTCTCAGAAGGACAGAAACAGAGAAAGTATACGGTCTATAACTGGATTGGTGGAACTATCAGACAGTTGTCAAATGTACGTATTTTGGTGCTCATAGAGAATTATAGATGTATGAATAAATTTCTATGATTCTAGTAGTTTAGTTACTACATTATCATGGAGTTAGAAGGCTTCTTTGGGAATTTCTTTCAGATGCTATAAAGCCGCATATGATCAGCTTTCCAGAGGATGGCTGCTATGAACAGCTTTCAAGGTTCTGGTTACATAGTATATGCTCTATTTATTCAATAATAAGTCAAAGCAAAACATTCACAAAAATCAAGATACAGCACTGACAATGTTACAACTAATTACAGAAAATCAAAATACAGCATTCAAACAACTTATAACTAAGATGGCCACATAGCTTTCACCATAGTGGCCACAAAGTTTTTTACAAAGAACAATCATTTAGTAACTCAAGCATTCAATCATATTTAAGGAGGTTTGCCTCCTTAAGGGACACAAAATACAATAGTCAAAGTTCTCCACTCATGGGGCATACTAAGTTAACTCAATCAGTCACTTATTCAGTCATCAATCACTAAGTACAATCATTTAGTCAATCAATCATTCAATCAACTCAATCATTCAATCATCCATCATTCACTATTCAAATTATCAGAAAATACATGAACCATGCACCCCTATGTCACTAGTAAATTACAATATTTCAGTCAGTACACAGTATCCAAGTAAAGTTTTCTTTCAGCTTGACTCAGGGTAGTGTCTCAGATTCCCTGGATCCCCTTCCATTGTCACAGATTCCACCTGGGTTCAAAGACAGACAGCTTCCAGGTCCCTGTCTAGCTCTCCACACACCGTTCCATGCTGAAGCTCACAGAATCCAGTGTACCTTAAATCCTTCACAGTCTCTGTTCCCAGGAAGGCAAGGTTCAACAAGGGCATAAACAGGTTCATACAAAGTTTCAGTATCACAGTCATGCTTCCAGTCTGTGGCAGCTCTGGTTGGCCCTCATCTCTGGCTGGCCCTCAGACTCAGCAGAACTTTCACCTGGTTTCCAGAATCAAAATCACTTCATCTGTGTTCTCCAAATCAAAATCATTCTCTCCAGCCTTGGGAGCCTTTCCTCTTCAGCCTCCCTGGAGTCAGCAGCTTCTGCCTCCACAAAGCCTTCCCCAAGAAGGTCTATCTTTCAAATCCAAGGTTTTTCCTTATATACAGACAGCATTAGCTCCTTCATTTTTCAGCCAACCCCTTCCTGTAACATCAGAACAAGGATTCATACCTTCTGCTTCTTTAACAGAGGCTTGATTGATTGCTAAGTGCTAAATACCCATTACCTTTGCCAATAAAAAGGTATCAAATTATGTTATTATTACAGATGCTAATCTTTCATACATACAGTAGAAAATACCTGGTTCCAAGGAAATTTCAGAACTAGTGTAGACACATTTTAAAAGTGTATGTGAATGTAACTTTTTTTAAATTAAATAGTCAAGACCTTGCAAATTAATTTGGGTTTCATTGGGAAAAATCCACTTACAGGAATATCACATGTTTGTAATAGCTATAGGAGCTCTTTAAAGTCAGAGATGTTGAATCAAGTGACTTGGAGACCTATTTTCTTTTTTTGTTATTATTTTTTTAATTTAAATTTATTTTCTTGATTACATCATTCTTTTCCACAAGGTTTTGAGTTACAAATTTTCTCCCCCTCTTTCCTCTACCCCCAAGCCCAAAAGAGTGGTCCCACTGTAAAGCTCCTCCCACGATCTGTTCCCTTTTATGACCTCCTCCAAAGCACCTCTAACTTTCTAGTAGGGCAGGGAGGGTCTCCCTACCTGCCATCCCTTTATGTCTTATTTCCCAGTTGCATTTGATTGTCAAGCTTCAAATTCTAGATTCTTTCAATTCCTCCTTTGTCACCCACTCCAACTAGAAGGAGCAGCATTTCAATACAGGATGTACATGTGTAATTACACAGGACATCTCCATGGTGGGCATATAGAGGCTGATGGTATATCCCTCCTTTTTATCCTGCATCCTCCCTTGTTTTGTTCTCTACCCTGTCCCTGTCCCTTTACTGAGGTGTGTGCTTCCCGAAAACCTCCCCCCACCCCGCCCTTCCCTCCATCATCTCCCCCTCTCAACCCTATCCCCCCTACTCTCCTGCGTAGCAAGATACTCAGTTTAGAGTTTATGTCATTCCTTCCCTAAAACAGACTTAATGATAGTAAATGAAGATAAGGTTGTAACCGTTATCCCTTGCCTCTTTTATATGGGATGATTAACCCCATTTTGAATCTCCCTGTCTCCTCTCGTTCAAGTCCTCTCCCACTACAAAATTTCACCTTTTGAAGTATCATCTCTTCCTAATCAGGTGATGCTGTACACATATATACCCATGTACACATATATACCTATGTATATGTGCACATATATACGCATGCTCAGATATGTATTCATATGCATATATACCCTCCTATATAGACATATGAGTAGGTATATATATATACATATACATTTGTATTCTCTTCACCTATTCTCATACTAAGAAAAGTTTCATAAGTCACTATTATTGTTTTTGCATGTTGGCATGTAAATAGTTCAACTTTCATAAGTTCCCTATTTCTTTCCAGTGTTTACCGT
>JAQQSW010022281.1:0-10488 GCA_028646575.1 Pseudocheirus occidentalis
TTGGGAAATTGGAAAGCAGCATGGCAGAAACTGGGTAGCATCCAAAATCTTACACTATTTACCAGTATAAGGTCAGTATAGGTAAATGAATTATATAAAAGAGAGGCACTTCAAAAAATTTGAAAAACATGGAATATATTACTTATCAGACTTATTGATAAGTGGACAATTTATAAATAAACAAGAGATAAAATTCAAAGTTAGGTATAAAATGGATTATTTCAATTTCAATAAGCTAAAAAGTCATTGTACAAATAAAACAAACATAGCCAAGATCAGAAGGAAAGGATAAAGTTGGGTGAATATTGTATGGACAGTTTATCAGATAAAGATTTCATATAAAACATGTAAATATCTTTGCCAAATCTAGAAGAATAAGCATCATTCCCCAATTGATAAGTTGTCAAAGGATTTAACAGGCAATTTTCCCATGAAGAAAATCAAAATAATTTATAGTCATGAGAAAAAAATGCTCAAATCACTACTGATTGGAGGAATACAAATTGAAACAACCTTGAAATATCATTTTACACCTACAATATTGGCTAAAAATGATTGAAAGGGAAAATAACAAATGTTGGAAGTGATGTGGAAAACTTGGAATCCTAATGACTTGTTGGTGTAATTATGAACATTTTCAAAAGAAATCTGGAATTATACCTATAGAGTTAATAAGCTACCTTACACCCTTTTGCCCAGCAGTACCACTATGACGTCTACTTCCAAAGATTATTAGGGAAAGAGAGAAAGAACCTATATATTCTATAATATTTATAGCAACTCTGTTTGTGGTGGTAAAGAAGTGGAAATTGCAGGAAAGTTTATTAGTTGAGAAATGGCTGAATAAGTTGCATCATATGGTTGTGATGTAATACTACTATGTAATAAGAAATGATGAGCTCAATGATATTAGAGAAGAATGGGAAAACTTGCATGAAATAATGAAGAGTGAAATAGCAGAAACAAGATATTAAATACACATGAAAATAAATTTACTCAAAAATAATTTTATATTTCCTTTCTTTTTAAATTGTATTTTAGACTAAAAGAGCAGAAAACAAATGCAGGATACAGGAAAGAAGCAACAGCATCTCATAAACATAAATATAAAACAATAAAGAAAAAAACATGCCACGTGCACAGAAAAATATGAGAGAGGATTAAAAATATGTAACCATCATTTTCCATTTGAAGAAAGTCTGTATGATCAATAATGCATCAATAACTGCCCATCTTTTCTTTGTTTCCTTGTAAGTTTTATTTTTTACTCCAATGTATATTTTTTACTTTGTTCTTTTTGTTCCCATTAATCCTCCCACCCCACCTCCAGAAGTGTACAATTAAGTTTGTTTTTTAATTTCTATATCTATAGATATGTGCATATGCACACATATGTATATATGAAACACACACATATATACCCATGCATATGCATACATACATATATAGACATATACTTTTGCAAACATATTCCATCCTTGGTCTTTGTTTTTATGTTTGTGCATATCTCTTGTTTCTTATCCTTACTACCTCCTCTAATTTACTTCTACCCATGATGTTGCCCTCTTATTCCTTGCTTACCCCCCTCCAAGGATCCGTCCCCTATCTTACCATTCCCATAAATCTTAACGCCCACTTCTAATGCCCTTTTACCTATTCCTTCACCCTCATTTCTAAAAATCCCTCCCTTGTTGTCTTCTCTCTCCCCATCCCCCTACTATTTCATTTCTTTTGAATTTAGAAAACTTTTATACTTTTCTAAATATATGTGTACTATTCTCTCTTAAATCCATTCCCAATAAAAACAGGTTACCAGAACTATAAGTCCTACTCCTCCAAAGATTCCTCTTTATCAATACTTTCTCTTGCACCTAATTTGTATAAAATAATTGCTCTTTTAAGCTGTTCCTAAATGGTTTTACTTTTTAAATTCTTATCATACTTAAATTTGCCCCCAATATTTCTTATGAGCTACCCAATTATTAATAAGAATCTTAGATATTGGTTTTACTTTCTGTATACATATAAAGTAAGCACTCTGTCCTTATGAATCCCTTAAAAATCATTCTTTGGTATGTATCTGACTCATCTCTTGGCTCTTGTATGTCAAATCTTCTATATATTTCAGTTTGCTTTTTTAAACAAAGTCCTGAAAGTGACTTTTGTTACAATTGATTAAATACACATTTGTTTTCACATTCAGGATTATACTTAACTTTTGGCCTTCTATATATAGAGATCCAAGATCTGTGTTCCTTTAATATCTCTGTTGCTAGGTATTTTATCATTCTAATTGTGGCACCACTATATTTAAATTGTTTTAATCCTGATGCTTTCAATATTTTATCCTTGAGCTGGAGGTTTCAGCATTTGGCTATGATATTCCTATGAGATTTCTTCACATAATCTATTTAAACTGAGTTAATAAATAATTACATTTATTACATAATTAATAAAGATACTGATGGATTTTTTTTCTATTTCTACTTTCTCCCTTTTCTAATGCTCCAGAAAAATTTTTAATTTTTTTGTATTATTGTATCAAAATTATTTTTTAAAATCATAATTTTCAGTTAGTTCAATTATTTTTATGTTTTTCTCTTCTTAATATATTCTCCAAATTTGTTGGTTTTCTTATATTTCACTTTTGGATGCAGAGGCAAGATGGCAGAGTAAGAGCATAGACTTTCAGAAGTTCTCCTCCTCCCCCAAATCCTTCCTAATACTTGTAAAAATGACTCTAAACAACTTTGTGAGCTACAGAAGCCACAAAATGACAGTGAAGTAAATCTCTAGACCAAGATAAGCTGGAAGGTTGACCATAAGAGTTCATTGCACTGAGATAGGAGCAGAGCCCCATCCAGCATGGGCTGCAACAGCATAGACAGAGACAGAGCAAGCTTCAGGGACTGAATCACTAACAGCTGTGGAAGTTTCTAGGCTTCTAAAGCAACAAATATCAAAGATAGTATAGAAGCTCAGTGAGAAAACTCATTGGCACCTGAGTGAAAGAGGGGCTTCATTTGGCTGGGGTCCAGCCAAGCACCAGGGCAGGGGAGGTGGCAGTATTGGTGGCATCAGCAGCAGGAGCTGCATGTAGAACTTTTTACCCACAGACTTTGGGGGTTCAAATGGCTGATACAAAACCCTTAAAGCCTGGGACAGTACACCCACCTCCACTCCCATGCTCAACCCCACCGGAAGCACACTCTGACTTTGACAAAAAGTTAGAAAGTCAAGTATTTGACTAGGAAGATGAGAAAACAGTGCAAAAAAAGTCAAACTATAGAATCTTACTTTGGTGACAAAGAATACCAAAACATAAAACCAAAAGAAGACAACAAAGTAAAGCTCCTGCATCAATAGCCTCCAAGAAAAACATAAATTTGTTGCAGACCATAGAAGAGCTCAAAAAAGGATTTTGAAAATCAAGTAAGATAAATGGAGGAAAAAAATTGGGAAGAGAAATAACAGTGATGCAAGAAAATCATGAAAAACGAGTCAACAGCTTGCTAAAGAAGACCCCACAAAATACTGAAGAAAATTACATTGTAAAAAAAATAGAGTAACCCAAATGGCAAAAGAGGACAAAAAAAACCAATGAGGAGAAGAATGCCTTACAAAGCAGAATGGGACAATTGGAAAACAAGGTCCAATCTCACTGAATAAAGTAATTCCTTCAAAATTAGAATGGAGCAAAGGTAAGCTAATGACTTCAAAAGAAATCAAGATATTATAAAACAGAACCAAAAGAATGAAAAAAAGAAGACAATATGAAATAGTTTTACTGGATAAACCACTGACCTGGAAAACAGGTCCAAGAGAGATAATTTTAAAAGTATTAGACTACCTGAAAGCCATGATCAAAAACATAAAAAAGATGAGACATCACCTTACAAGAAATTATCAATCATCAAATGCCTTGATGTTCTAGAACAGAGGGAAAAATAGAAATTGAAAGAGTCTACTAATCACCTCTTAAAGAGATCCCAAAATGGAAACTCCTAGAAATATTATAGTCAATTAACAGAATTGCCAAGTCAAGGAAAAAGTATTTCAAGTAGCCAGAAAAAAAACATTTTGAATATTGTGGAAATACAATCAGGACAATATAAAATGTAGAAGCCTCTACATTAAGTGACTGGCAGTTTTGGAATAGAATATTCTGGTGCTTGGAGGAGCTAGGACTAAAACCAAGAGTCACCCAGCCAGCAAAACACAGCATAATCCTTCGGGGTTGCAAAAATGGATATTCAATGAAAGAGAAGACTTTTAAGCATTCTTAATGAAAAGACCAGAGCAGAAGAGAAAATTTGACTTTCAAATACAAGACTCAAGAGAAGCATGAAAGGACAATGGAGAATCACTGAAGGTGATTAAAGAGTAGGATGACAAGAGTAACAGGATTGTGTAGTAGAAAGAACATTGAATTTGTAATCAGAAGATCCAGACTTGAATGCTAGCTTGACCATTTACTACCTGCATGATCTTGGACAAGTTCTTTATTTGTCATTTCAAACTCTTGGTAACAATGCCGCTTCCTACTTTCCCAGGCTTCTTCCCAGCTTCTTTGCAATCTATGATCGAGCAACACCAACCTACTTGTTTTTCTTCATATATAACACTTAATCAACTATCTGCTTTTGCACCTGTGAAAAGGCACCATCACTTGACAGAAGTGAGACCAGCAACTGTCTACTAGAGCTCAAAGGCCAAGTCTGCAATTGTGTTGCTCAGATAAGAATTGTGCAAGAGAGTTAGCAAAGCTAAGACTAGGAAGGTTGCTATCATATTGTGTCTTAGGACAATCTTAAAGTTCAAAGCTCTCTGTTCTGAGCTATCCCAGAAAGTGTTCAAAAACATAGAACTCAACTCTTAGGAAAATCAAGAACACGATACCAGGGAATCAGGGTTGAGCAAGATCCTGATGTTTTCTGCAGAAAAGCAAAAAGTCTGTCCCTAACACCAAGTACAATTAGGAATTTAGACTAAAAGAATGAGTAAAAAAAGATGCTAATGATGAAGAGCTATTATAAAGCAAGACACACAATCAAAAGAGAATAACTCCATAACATTTATAAACAAAGCCTTAAAGAAAGGTACAGCTGAACCACAAAATCAAGAGAAAGTATTGGGAGAAATGAAGCATAAATTTTTAAATAATATATTAGACCTCTGGAGGAAAGAATGAAAATGAGAAACAACAAATTTGTTAAAAAGATACAAAATCTTATTTGTTACATACTTCCTGAAAATTACATTGGACCAAATAGAACTTAATCTTTCTACAAGACAAATGAAACATTAAGTCAAAAGACTAAAAAAAAATACAATAAAATGCAAGTTATTTCTTATTAAAAAAAGTGACCTGGAATAAAGGTCAAGGTAAAAAAAAAAAGAATCATTGGAGAATGTGTATGTGGAGGAGGGTGGGGGGAAGAGCCAGAAGAGCATATTTAAAGAACTCATGAATAAAACTTCCCCAAACCCATTAGAATTAATGAGCAATCAGGACCCCACAAAATTTTAGAGTTACAAGTATAAATGAGGTGAGAACTAGGGAACATTTTGAAAAGGTGAAAGATAGAGGCTTTACAATGAACAACTTACCAAGAAAAACTGAATTTACTGCTACCGGGGAACAAAGGTCTTCTAATAAAGCATTCCTGATGAAAAGATCAGAGATGAGTGGAAACTAAATTGCAAACAAAGGCATCAAGACAAATTAAAATAAAGATGTTTCACTTTATCTTCTATTTTTCCACTATTCATATTCTGTTCATTTTTTTCTTGATTTCTTACCCTTATTTTGTTTGCCTTAAGGTGTTATTGTATCTCTTTTGTGGGAGAAAATCTCGACAGTTTTGAAATTTTCTGATCTACTCCACCATCTTCACAGAATTCTCTCCTGATTTTATATTTCAAAGAAATATCAAATCACACATAGTAGTTTTGGAGTTCCATGTACAATCATCCTTTTATATTATATTATACTATTAAATTTCTTGCTTTATTCTATGAATTAAAGATAATTTAAAAGAAATGTAGCTACAGAAGGTGATCAGCATTCATGTTCATTCAGTAAATATTTATTATAGATGATTACATACAGGTATGACAGAAAATTTAAAAATAATTACATTACAAATTTTTCAAGTTTAAAAGAAATAAAATTCTTCCTTGTATCTTTAAAGCAAATACATTTTAGTATGATACATATATTATAAAATTGTGAGTCTTCACTGTAATAGGTAACTTTTGACTTATCATAAATTAATAATTAATAAAACATAGAGAACAAAATTAGTGTACTAAAATATATGCATTCATTTAAAAATAATTTTGCAAGGACTGATGCACTGTTTCTTTCCTTATTCCAGTATTATAATTCATTTGTTCTTAAAACAAGTTCTTCCCTAAAATAAAGTCCAACATTGATCTTATGACATGTAGGGTGTTTCAAAAATTAAGGGTAGGGTACAGTCAATTGTAATAATGCACATTCGGGATTTTTTGAAAGAAGCATATTTAAGTGTCAAAAGTTCTATATTTAGAGTCAAAGAACCTGTGATTCATTCAAATTTATCTCACTTACTAATTGCGTGAAATTCTTCCTCATTTGATATTTCTGATCCCCAGTTTCCTCATTTTTAGACTTCCAAACTTGTACTATAAAGCAATTCAAACTTTCTCCAAGTTGTATCCAAATACACATAGTATATAAATAAGTATGTATTCCAAATGCTAATAAGCATATAGATATAATTTATTTAGATGATAAATATATGTATATAATCTCTGTGTATATGAAAGTAAGTGTATATGTGCTTATATTGTATTTATGTATAATGTGTGTACACTTGGATATGTTTAAACAGAACTTGAGGGAATGTTAAAGTATTTGGAGAATACACAAGTTGATATACCATTTTTCTCTCTCTGAGTAGACAATTTCTTTCATTTAGAAGGGGAACAGAATGAATTGTTTGAGCCTTAAGGGCAGTTCCAGAAGCAAAGTGTGGAATGATGCAAAAGAATAAAATGGACTGTCACAGGAGGTCCTGAGTTGCTCATTATTTGAGAGTTCTTCAAGTCATTGGTGGATATTATTAAAGGATTTCATATTTCAATTGTGGGTTGAATAAAATAACCTGTGAGTTCTTTTTTGTGACTGATAGAATGAGAGGGTTGTACTAGATTATAGAAAAATGGAGTGTAAGTAGGAAAGAATTTAAAGATTATGTTATTCAACACCTTTATTTTACAGATGTCCAAAGTGGGACCCAGAAGGATCAAGTGATTTGATGAAGGGCATATAGAATTTAAGTGACAGAACCATAGAACTGAAAGCAGATATTCTGGTTTTAAATCTTGAATAATCATCTAGAAACATAATCAGACGAATTTCCTCTCCGTAAAGCAGGATTATGTACACAACAGTGGAAAATTTATCTAAACTGAGATAAGGATACTCTGTTCAAATTTTGTTTATGACACTTAATGTCATTTTGACCTTGGAAAAGTATTTAACTTCTATGTGCATCAATTTCTTCATTTGTTAAAGTGATAGATTTCAAGATTTCTAAAAGTAGTCTTCATGCATATGACATACTTTCTGTACACACACAAATATTCCCTGGTGTGCCTCTTATTTGCCTGGATTGCTTTTGAAAGTAATCTCATAACCACTTTGTATATTTATTACTAGATACAATCTCTGAAAATGTGATCAGAGTTAATGTATCATTTTATAACACCATAGTCAAATTGACTGCTGAATAGCTGTGATAGAATTATGCAACCTAAGGATAGCATAACTAATGTCAGTCTTAAAAAAATCAGTGTAATGTGGAAGTTCATGAAATGTGTTTGAACCATATAACACACTCAAGCACTATTACTGAGAATTTCAAAGTGTCTTTGCTGTTCAAGATAATAGACTTTGATTCAATTCAGGCTGATGTGGCATGAATTTCATGTGCTAATTAGCAAAACATTTCTTAATGATTAGGTGGAAAAATAGTTAGCATCTGATAGGAAACTCAAGTGTCAGAGGTAAAACAATGATCCAACTGAGGTTAGGAAGAATGCTAGTTGTGTGAAAGTCAAGTGACATAATTATGATAATTAATGGTTATATGCCTTATATAAATGAGCTCACTAACATGATTAGCATATTTTAATAAAAAAGGCTTCTTTAAAAAGAAAAACAGCAACCAAGAACAGAATTAAAATAAATTACATCCATAAAATGAAAGTCTATTTTCTTCTTCAGGCTTAGTTTCATGTTTTTATCATTTCCATCCTCTAATTATGTATGTGTTTTATAGATTCTATCCTTGAATTGTACAAGCCTACTTATATTATCATAGCTCCATAAAATTTAGATAGCACATGAATGCTTAACAAGTTCCTACTAGTAGAGTTCATGACGTAAAGTCTAAAGCCTTTCGTAAGGGAGAGAAATATGTATTTGCATACAGACACACACACAAGTGTGTATATACATATTTGTATATACACACAAATACATATATACACATATACATATGAAATATATGTATATGTATGTGTGCATATGTATGTATTAATTACCATACATGTTAGCCATGGCAATTCCATATGGAATAAAATATTTCATTACTTAATGGGTACTATTTTCCATGTTAAAAGGATGAATTAATTTAATTGATTAATGAGATTTTCTATTTGTCTGGTATGTCTTCCTATGAAATCTTACTTATCTTAATTAAATAAATTGTCAAAAAAATTTATTAATTTCATTTGTTGAACTTATGCATCATTAATGAGATGTTCGATGTGTCCAGATTTTAGGGACACACTGTATGTGTGTCTACACACATCTATTTATATATGTGTATATACATGCATGCATATATGTGTGTGCATATACAAAAATGTCAATGTACACATGTATGTGTTCCATATGCATGCGTGTATATTAACACATATATGAATACACATACATATATATGATGAGCAGTAAAGGAGAAAGTGCAGCATTGTAAAACCAAGCACAAGCAGCTTTCCATCTTTCAAGGTTCTGATTACATAATGTAGTGAGCTCTCTATTCAATAACAAATGAGAGCAAACATTCATAGATGACCAAGGTACAGAATTCCCAATATTATATCTTATCACAAAAAATCAAAATTCAGCATTCAGCATGTTACAACTCAACAACATATCACTAAAGTGTCCACATAGTTTTCAACAAAGTGCATTCATTTAGACATTCACAAAATCCTTTATTCAGTCACAAAGTACAAAAGTCAAAATTCTCCACCCCTAGATCACAGTAAATCACAGTCTTCTCAGTCAGCACCCAGTATCCAATTAACGTCTTTTTTCAGCTTAACTTGAGGCAGGCTCTCAGCTTCCATAGTTCCTCTTCCATGGTCCCAGCTCCATCTGTCGCCTTGGTTCAAAGGGACATAGGTACCAGTTCCTTGTTCAGTTCCTTGTCCAGTTCTTTGTCTAGTTCCCATCCCATATTGAAGTTCACAGTGTTCAGTACACCTCAAGTCCTTCATGATTCCTGTTTCTGGGAAGACAAAGCTTAATGGAGCCACAATAATGTTCATACACATTGCTGGAACCATCATCAATTCACTATCTGCCTGTGAAATCAACTCAGACCCACCAACAAGGTCTGAGAACTCAACACAAATCATCAACATAAATATCAGCAGAGCACCACGGACAAGGTCCAAGAGGTCAATACAAATCATCAGTAAAGTCCCAGGACCTCCAAAACCCTCCTCCAGGACTTCTGTAAACATACAACTAGAAAATCCTCTTTCAGGGCTTCCATTTAGGTCCCAGCACTTGCTTATAAAGTATCATAAACAAACATCAACACAAACAGAACAGACAGACAGAGTTCTGGGATAGCACAAGTTTTCTCCTTCTTGACTCTGCCATCACAAGGGTCCTCTTCTCAAGAAATTATCAAGAAAAACTTCCCTAATATCCCAAAACCAGAGGGGAAAATAGAAATAGAAAGAATTCATCAATTGACTCTTCAAAGAAATCCCAAAAGGAAAACTCCTAGGAATACTGTAGCCAATTCCAGATTTCCCAATTCAAGGAGAAAGTGTTACAAGCAGCCATAAAGAAACAATTCCAGTATTGTGGAAATACAATCAGGATAATACAAAATCTAGCAGTTTCCACATTAAGGGTGTTGGAGGGTTTGAAATAGGATATTTTGGAGGTCAGAGGAGCTAGGATTAAAACCAAGCATCACCAACTCAGCAAAACTGAGTATAATCTTTAAGGAGAAATATGGCTATTTGATGAAATAGAGGACTTCCAAGAATTCTCTATGAAACAGATCAGTGCTGAATAGAAAATTTGACTTTCAAATACAAGAAGCAAGAGAAGTATGAAAAGGTAAACAGGAAAGAGAAATCATAAGGAACTTATTAAATTTGAATTATTATTCCAACATGGAAAAATATTTG
>JAQQSW010022282.1:0-10488 GCA_028646575.1 Pseudocheirus occidentalis
TAGCCAATCTGACTGGTGAGATGTGTTACCTCAAAGTTGTTTTGATTTGCATTTCTTGAGTCAATAGTGATTTAGAGCATTTTTTCATATAGATATCTTTAATTTCTACCTCTGAAAACTGCCTGTTCTTATCCTTTGACCATTTATCAATTGGGGAATGAATTGTATTCTTATAGATATTACTTAACTCCCTATATATTTTAGAAATGAGGCCTTTATCAGAGACGCTGGTTGTAAATATTCTTTCCCAATTTCCCACTTCCCTCTTAATCTTGGTTACACTGGCTTTGTTTGTACAGAAACTTTTCAATGTAATGTAATCAAGATTATCCATTTTGCATTTTATAATGCTCTCCAACTCTTCTTTGGTCCTAAAGTCTTTCCTACTCCATAAATATGACAGGTAGACTATTCCTTGCTTCCCCAGATTGTTTACAGTATCAGCCTTTATACCTAGATCATGCACCCATTTAGACTTGACTTTTGGTATATGGCATTAGATGATGGTCTGTGCCCAGTTTCTGCCATACTATATTCTAATTTTCTCAGCAGTTTTTGTCAAATAGTGAGTTTTTATCCCAGAAACTGGGGTCTTTGGGCTTATCAAACAGTGTATTATTATAATCATTGACTACTGAGTCTTTTGTACCCAATCTATTCCATTGATCCACTACTCTATTCCTTAGCCAGTACCAAGCAGTTTTGATGCTGTTGCTTTATAATACAGATTAAAATCTGGTACGACTAGGCCAACTTCCCTAGCATTTCTTTTCATTAATTGCCTTGATATTCTGGATTTTTTGTTTTTCCAAATGAATTTTGTCACGATTTTTTCTAGCTCTATAAAGTAAATCTTTGGTAGATTAACTGGTATGGCACTAAATATGTAATTTAACTTAGGTAAAATTGTCATTTTTATTATATTAGCTCCACCCAGCCATGAGCAATTTATGTTTTTCCAGTTAGTAAGATCTGATTTTATTTGTGTGAAAAGTGTTTTGTACTTGTGTTCATATAGGTCCTGGGACTCATTCAGCTTCTTCAAAAATTTAGATGCTCTGCTATTTGGTGCATTTATGTCTAGTATTGCTATGACTTCATTGTCTCTGGTGCCTTTAAGCAAGACGTAGCTTTCTTCTTTACCTCTTTTAATTAGATCTATTTTTGCTTTTTTCTGAGATTATGATTGCTACCCCTGCTTTCTTTGCTTCAGCTGAAACATAGTGGATTCTGCTCCAGGCCCTTATCTTTATCCTGTGTATATCTCTCTGCTTCAAATGTGTTTCTTGAAAGCAAAATATTGGAGGATTCTGGTTTTTAATCCATTCTGCTATCCACTTCCATTTTATGGGTGTGTTCATCCCATTTACATTTATAGTTATGATAACTGTGTATTTCCCTCCATTTTATTTTTTGTTTGTTTATTCTCCCCCTCTCTTAGCCACCCCAGGTGTTTTACTTCTGATCACCACCTTCCCCATTATAACCTCCCTTTTATCAGTTCCCCCTCCTCCTTCTATTATCCCTTTCCCTTTTATTTCCTCATATAGTAAGACAGATTTCTATATCCAACCGAGTATGTATGTATATTCCCTCCTTGAACAAATTCTGATGAATTAAGCTTTGAACACTACTCCCCTCCCACATGTTCCCCTCCATTATAATAGCTTTTTCATGACTCTTTTAGGTGGGATAATTTGTGTGATATCATATAGGAATGGGAGGAATTGGAGAATCCTGCCATACAGGGTGGACTGGTCTTTTGTTTGGATTCAAGGTATAACCTGCTCCATGCTCCTGGCCATTTGGTTCAGTGGAATAGAAATAACACTTGAAACCCAATGTTCTGCGTTCTGCATTCCGACTCTGGTATGCTTGTTTACTATGACCTCACTTACCAAGAGTCAGTTTCCTTCCCTATAAATGAATTGGTGTGAATGACATCTGAAACCTCATCTATGTCTGCATCATATGACTATAGGTGAGCAAATGCTTCTGTTTTTTATTTCATCTCACATCAGTGCTCTGCTCTTCTTGGAAAGTGTCTCCATGGTGTCAACCAAAGAAATCTCCCTCTTTTTACTATATGGTGAGAGAGAACTTGTTTGATGGGAGCCTTCAGGGGCACATTTAGTTCTACTGAGTCAAAAACAATTATTTTAATTTTATTTGCTTTATTTTATTTATTTAAAGCAATTATTCATAGTCAATATCATGGGACCTCAGATGTTCCACTTTTCAGCCAGTTATCTCACCCAAGATATGTGCTTTGGAATGATTTCATAACATCCTGCTCTTTCTCCATTTTTAATAGAATCTATCCTCTAGGTCATTCCAAACCTGGCCAGAATTTAGAACATAAAGAGAGAGAGAGAGACAAGAGTCCTATGACAGTCATGACTACCAGGCCCTGGACACGGACATCTCCATGTGGACTGCGCCCGTGCCTCGTGGTGAACACCAAGCAAGTGGGAAGCAAACGAGAGCATTGTGAAGGAATGGAAAGCCAATGTAGAAGAGAAGTGTGTGATGTGGGTGAAGACGTACCTGGAGATGGGCAGGTACCCCAGGGATTCCCCCCCCCCACTGTGCATGGCACTCAAGGTCCTTGGCCCCCGGGCTCCTCAACCCCCAGGCCCCTTGTACTCCTGGGCCCTGATTGTGGGGTGCCCCCCTCCCCCACCTGTCCTTGTGCCCCTGGAGATGCAGGGGGGCGGGGAGCCTGGAACTGCCTCTGCCCTTTGCCCCTAGACCCTCCCTCTGCCTGAGTGACCCACCACACTGCCCCCCATAGGGAAGTGACCCTGCACTGCTGGGTCTAGGACTTTTACCCCTTGGGCATCTCCCTCACCTGGCTGAGGGAATGGCAGGAGTAGCTCCAGGACAAGGAGTTCATTGAGACCAGGCCTGCAGGGGACGCTACCTTCCAGAAGTGGGCAGCTGTGGGCCTGACCTTGGGCCAGGAAGGGGAATACACCTGCCAAGTTCAGCATGAGGGGCTGCCTGAGCCGCTCACCCTGCACTGGGGTAAGGGTCAGGAGGAGGGGAGAGGGAAGGGTGGTGAGGGGGAGACCAGGGAGGAGTGTAGAAGGGGGGCTGGGAAAGGGATGGGGAGAAAGGGCTGGGAAAGGCCATCCCTACCCCCACAGAACCAGAGGGAGGTGGGGGGGGGATGCAGGGAAGAATGTCAGACCAGAGGGATCAGGGCCTCTCACTTCTCTTCCATTTCAGACTACCATCCTCACCCATCTGGCTAACTATAGGGGGCATTGCTGCTGTCCTCCTCCTCCTCCTCTTCCTCATTTCAGTCTTTGCTGGAGTTGGGATCTGGAAGAAGAATTCAGATGGGCATGCCTGGGACAGTCCCTCAGGGAGCAGGCACCAGGTAGATCCATCTCCCCTGACCCCCAGCTTGTCTCTCTGTTCCCAAGTCCTCTGCCTCCCATCTAAGGGACCATCAGATAGACCCTAAGACTTTGCATGAACAAATTCCTAACTGAAGACCATTTTCCTGAGGATGCTGGACAGGGCTGCGACAGGCTGGCTGAGGGGAGAATCTGCTTGACTCAGATCAGAGATGAATATGGAGGGGTCTCTGCCCCAGGAACTGGTGTCCCTCACAGCTGGGGGCTGTAGCCCAGCCTTGGGAGCCCCTGGAGGCAGACCTGGAGTGAGGATTTTTGGGGGCCTCTTTTCTCTCTTCCCCTTGGATTACTCCCCCTGCACTGGGGTGGGGGAGGGGGTGCAGTCCTAAATATTTGTTGTGTCTCCTAGACAAACCACTGAACTTCTGAGACCTTAGTGTGGTCTCCTGACCTGGATTCCTCACTGGGATTTGTTTTCTGTTCAAGGTGGAAAAGGAGGGGACTATGCCCCTGCTGCGGGTAAGTGAAGGGTAGACAAGGAAGGTAGAAAGAAGGGACCAGGCCATGGTGTCTGAGGGACCTGAGCACTGAGAAGGCAGAGGAGAGGCTTAGCCTGGCAGCCCTGCCTTGGTGCCCCCTTCCCTTCCCACACCCTGGCTGTGGGGTGTATATCCCTAACTGGGTGGTTTCCCTCCTTTGTCTTGAGGCAATGACAGTGCCCGGGGGTCAGGAGTCTCTCATAGCCACAGGTGAGACTCTGGAGGACTGGAAGGAGAGAGGGGCTGGGGTAAAGGGGGCCAAGCAAAGAATGGGTATGTGGGAGGTTGGGCTGAGGGTTGGCCAGCCAAGTGAAGCAGGCCCTTCAGAATGATAAGAGGTTGGAGGCCAGAGGGGCCTTGGAGGATGCCCCTGAATCTGTCTGTCTTTCTTCAGCTTGAGAGAATTGCCTGGTGTGGACCTGAGAAAGAAAACCAGTCTCCAGTTCCTATGTTGTTCCTATTGACCCCTGGCTTCTCTCCCCAACACTGGCCCCTGGGATCCTCACTGGGCTCTACTGGCCCAAGCCCAGGACATTATCCTCAAGGCCCTCACCCAGCTCTCTAAGGCCTCCCTCCCTGCCTCCTTTCTTTCTGCCTGCCTCAGTCTGCTGGGAGACAGCCAGCAGTCAGGGCCAGAGGGCTTTGGGAATGAGCCCCTCTTGACCCCTGATGCGACCCTGACCTCTGGATCTGTCTGACTGTGGAAACAGCCCAATGAATGAATGTTCTGGGGTCTTCAGCTTTTCCCCACAATCTCAGCTGAGCTTCCTATTGGGTGGGGGAGTGGGGGGGTGTTGGAGAGCAGGATGCCAAAGTGGAGATGCCCTGGCCATGTGAAGGGGAAATAAAAGAAAGTTTGGAGGTATCTGAGAATCCTTGTATTTGCTCTGCTGAGTCTGTGAGTGCAGGTTGGGGCTGGGGCCAAGGGGAAGGAGCCTAGGGGAGGGCCAGGGAATACCCTGTGCAATGTGAGGGAGCAGACATTTGTCTTTGGTTTGTACAGCTCAGGGGCACCTGTGGGCTGGGTCTGATGGGACTTGTTCCAAGGTCTCAGAGCCCAGGTTGCCTCCTGGGACTGGAGTTGTACCCAGACAGGCTGCTGGGGGCCCAGCCCATAGGCTGCCCTCAGCATTAACCTTCAGAGAGTTCTAATTGTCTCTGTTTTGTGGTCATTCTCCTCTCCCCTTGTGTGTGTGTGTCCCTGCTTTTCTTTCATTACAGGGGCCTCCCTAAGGGCTTCTGTGGTCTCTCTGCTCAGGGCTCAGTCCAGGGCCCTGGGGCTCCATCTCTGTGAGTGACAGCCACTGCACTGAGTAACCACCTTGTTCCCTCTATAGGCTGCCCCAGGGTGGGGGCTCTTCCCTCTGAAGAAGGGAAGGGTTAGAACCCTAATTGTAACCCTTTGAAATTAAGAAGGGGGGACATCTGGTCTCTAAATAGAGAGAAGCCCCTGCCCCTTCCTGCCTCCCTGCAGTCCTGACCCTGTGCATGGTTAGGGCCAGCTGATGACTTTCACCTATGGCTTCCCCCCTCCTTCACTTTCCTGTCTCCTTTGGAATGATCCTGGCTGCAGGAACATGTGCCTTTCCCCCCTTTGTTCTGCGCTAGTGTTTCTTTCCAAAAGGGGAATGCTTTATTTATTTCTATTTCTCTTCCACCTTATATGCACTATCTCAGCACAGAACAACTTTTTTCCTCATCCAAGGCCATCCAAGTTTTGCTTCCTTGTTCTAAAATCCCTGCTTGGGGATTTTCCCATTACAATTACTAATTGATCTAAGGAAGGCAGTCACAGAGCAGTGGAAGCAGGCCAAGGTTGAGGCCCTCCTGTCTCCTGGCTGATAATGTGATAATTAATGCGATAATTGCTACAGTTATGTCAGGTCGGATCCTGGGGTCCCATGGGGCATTTGTTGCTCACTGAGTAGCTCAGTGAGTTTTTCCAGCAGAAGGCTGGAGGCTTCTCTCTGAGCCTCCATTCATCTTCCAGGAAAAAACCAGGGATTTTGTGCTAATAAGTAGGTGGACAAGGTCCCCTGGGGTGTATGTGGTCTTATACTGAGGCCAGATATGATTTGGGGACCCTGGGGTTGGAGCAGGGAAAGAGCTTCGAGGGGGTGGAAGCATATTCCTTTGAGCCCAGAATCTTCCTCTTGCTTTGCCCATTCTGTGCTGGAGGGTTGTACAGGGAGGTCTTATCTTCTGTCTTCTCACAAGACTTCTGCCCCCCAGGAGTGGGGGGAGCAGGCCAAAAATACTGCTTTGATAGCTCTGAGGAATAATCAGTTCACTGAAATGTGAAACATCTCTCAGAACTGGAGTTGTTTTTCTGACCCTGATCTCCAAACTCTGTGACCCCTAGAGTCTGGCTTTCCAAATCCCCGCCCTTAACCATCACAGGTGTCCAGAAGCAGAAGAGGCTGTTCCACAGTACCCTCCTTGGAGGGACTGAGTGACCAACCCTTGTGGGCTTTGTTAGAGTGCAGATCCCATGCAGTATGTGACCAACAGTGATCCTTAAGTACAGATCAGAGGCCCCCATTTCTGTTTGGGGGCAGCTGGGTGGTGTAGCGGATGGAGTGCAGGGACTGGAGTCAGGAAGATTCAACTTCCTGTGTTCAAATCTGGCCTCAGACACTTACTGTGTGACCCTGGGCAAGTCACTTCACCCTGTTTGCCTCAGTTTCCTCATCTGTAAAATGAGCCAAAGAAGGAAATGGCCAACCCTCCAGTGTCTCTGCCAAAAAAAACCCAAATGGGACCTCAGTTTTAGACATGACTGAACAACAAATTTCTATTTGTGTTTGACATCCCTGGCTAGACTAGCTGCTCCCTGAGGGCTCAGATGACTCCAGGATTCTGAGACGCTGTTTTCCTCTGCACTTAGGGCTGGTTCATATGGAGGAGTCCCTGGCCTTTGCTGCTACTGGCTCAACACACATCGGACCATAGAAGGGTGTAGAGACTGCCCGTTGGGAACAGTTGTTGGGTAACCCCCTTCTAGAGCCCCATGTACCTGTGGTGGGTTGGACCGGGCAAGCCAAGGCCTTCCCATCCCGACCCTCAGCTTGCCCTACAAGGCCCTTGGCTCTGCCTTCTTCCTTTCCTGACAGTCTCCTTGTAGCTCACAGGTTCAAAGCATGAGACTCGGTTCCTTATTAGCCTCAGTATCACTGACAGTGCAAAGGTTATTCTCATTTTCCTGATAAAGAAACTAAGACACAGAGTCTCAGTGAGTAGCTCAGAGCTGCACACTCAGTGAAAGCCAGACTTAGGCCTGGCCTCAGATCAGGGGCCTCCCAAGCCCAACACTCCCCATCCTGCAGCGGCCCTGGGGAAAGCTGAGCCTGGACAGACCCGTGGAGGTCTGCCTCTGAAACCTGCCTTCTGTGTCTCCATTGAATCCCTTAAGTGTTGATGCCTCATTCTGCAGCTCTCCCTCCTGAATGCCCTGTTTATAGCAGGGATCTCCCCTGGAATCTGAAACTATCTCTGAAATCCTCTGACAAAGGCATGGCAGGATGGGAGGGCAGAGGAGGCACCCTTGTGTGTCCCAGCCATGTGCTTCCAGATCCCGGGTTTGCAGCCCCTGAGCCTCAATGGTATGTCTGAAACCAAACCCCTACCCTGACCCTGTCCAAGGTTAGGGGATGAAGGTCATTGCCACAGACATCCACGGGAGATGAAATTGGGACTCACATTGATGAGGGGGAGAGTGAGATGGATTTCTAGGAAAACCTTTGAGGGTACTTGTCTGAAATGAATTACAGACTCAAGCAATCTTTTGGCAGAGATAGCCCACGGGGGTATGGGGGGTACTAGGAGGTGTGGTTTTTGCCTTGACACATCACTAGGTCGCCTGTGGTCAGGACTGACTGAGACATGTCAAGTCTGTTACTCATCAAGGTCTCTTTGAATGTTGGGAGGGTAGACTTGATTGTTTCAGGAGGTGCCAAGTTTGGGAGGAAATTATCTCTCTGACAGTGTATTCAAGGATTTTGGGTGCAGCTGGCCACAAAGGGACTATGCGTTTCTCTAAACTAAAGGGTTTGTTTGAATGCTTGGATGATGTATTCATAGGTATGGCTAAACAATTAATGAATTGTAGCTAAGTAGAAAGCTGGCTCAGGGAAAAGACTTTTAGGCTGGGAGAAGTGTCATTTTACAACTTGGTTTCACAAACTAATGTTACAGACATACCCAAATACAAAAATATGATTTCACAAACAGGTTACAGACAAAAGCATTCCATTCCCCATCAACATTCCTTATTTGCAGTACGGAATGTGTCTAAGTGGTTAGTTAGCGAGGTGGCTTGGTCAGTGGAGCTTCAGACTTAGAGTAAAGAAGACACGAGTTCAAATCCCATCTCAGACACTTAATAGCTTTGTGACCCTGAGCAAGTCACTTAACCTCTTCCCTTAGGTTTCCTTATATGTAAGGGGAGGGGGTGTGGAGGTCACAAGGGGTCATATTTACAAAGTGCTTTGTAAAGCTTGTTATAGAAATATCCATTGTTATTATTATTGTTTTCAAATGCTAATTCCTGTGATTCTGCTGATTCCAAAGTCATTCAATCACGGACCCTCCTTCCACCCAGTTCACATTCCTGGTATTACAGGATTTAGAATTACAATATCATCCCTTCTGAAATGATGAGTGTGAAGAGGGGAGCTGAGGGTGCCAGCCTCTGACAAACCAGCCCTTGAAGCCTTCAGACTTCCTGGGGAGCTTGGGGACTTCACAGGATCATGAGTCTAGAATCTGAAGGGGCCTCTGAAGTGCCCTGATCCAGCTGCTTAGGACAGTCCACTGGTCCGTAGTAGAAAGACTCAGTAAATATTATTGCCCTGATTACAATCCTCAGATCCATTCCTCTGATCTCTAGGACTTTTCCATGAAGATAAAATCTGCTTGGTAATTACTAAAAGCTTGATTATTCAGTAGAACAATGACAGATATCAAGTTATTTTATTTTATTTTATTATTTTTTCGCATGAACAGATCTGTTTTATTTCTGATTTTTTTCTTTGGATGAGTGGGGGTTGGGGGTGACTGAGGTCATTGCTCTGGCCTTCCCACTGGGACAAGAATCCACATTTTATCAGGGCCATGCTCCAGACCGGTGAGGATCCCTGCTCCCTGTCTTGCTCTCACTGTAGCTTCTCTGGGGAAGGTCTTTTCTTTCTCCCCATGGAGCCAGGACACCCGGGACCAGACACTGGAGTCATGGCCTTCAGTCCCTTTCCTGCTAGGGCCTTGTGGAGTACAGGCCCAGCCCCACAATGGGTACGATGCCCAACTGGGCAGATGCTCTTCCTAGGTACGGTCCAACAGGCAGGGCAGCGGATTCCATGCTTTTTGTACCTGAACTGGGCAGTGATTAGCAGCTGGTGCCCTTCCTGATCAGGCTTCAGGTGCATCCTCAGCACAACACCCTGGAATCCTGGTTCCAGCCTCTCTGCTCCCCGTTGGGGGTGGGGCTGTTTGCAGAGGGTCCTGCCTGCCAGGGTCTGGAGGCCAGGTCCCCTACCCATTCCACTCTCAGCCCCACCTGCTTCCTGGCCCTTGGGGGGCTCAGTCTGTGACACTGAAGGCTGATGAGGGTCAATGAGTCCACGGCATCCCAGTCTCCAGGACCCCCAGGGGCCGTCAGGGGGGCTAAGGCCCTGGGGGGCAGTGGTGGCTCCATCCAGGGCTCAGCTCCAGAGGCTTCTGGGACAGGAGCCTGCCAGAGCCGCTCTCAGATATCAAGTTATTGAAGGAAGATTCTGGAAATAGAGGGTCCTTCAGCTGCTTTCTGGGTCACTGGGAATTGCACATGTATAGACCAATAATAACCAGTGCGGGATCGTGATTAGAGGCAGCTTATGAGGTGTAGGCTAGGTCAGTCATGGGTGTTCGGAGAAGCTAGTCTAGGATACCCAGGGAAGGCTTCCCAGTGAGAAGGGGGGTTCAGCCTCAGAATAGAAGTCATATTTATCTACATCAGGGGCTTTCACCTGAGGTACACTGAGCCCTGAGGAATTTGATGAGAGTTTTCAGGGGGTCTGGGATGGGAAAAATGCATCTTTGTTTTGACTAACTTCTAATTGAAATGCAAGCATTACTTTATTAAATTTTCAAAAGCTGCAGTAGCATTTTGAGAAGGCATTTATTAAAAACTTCACTAGATAACACACCAATGAGTTCAGATGACCTGGTCTAGGTTGTAGATTGGACAGCAATAGACGTGGTCAAGGAATGTACCATTAGGGAAAAGTAGGTGTATTAATTTTGGGTCATTAACCATGCCAGTATCACCAAATTGGCCAAGTCTTTTTAGATAAACTCTATCAGCATTTAACATAGCTCAGAGGTTCGAATCCTTCAGATGGTAACAATATTGAGAACTAGACTTCTTTCCATGTATCAGAACGATAAGGGAAATACCACTGTAAGGTACCTTTAAGCACTTTTTGTATACCTGAATGAATGTATACGTACCTATGCATGCACATCCTCACACACACTCACACACTCATACACTCACAAACCCACACATCCACACACACCCTCACACACACTCACACCCCTCACCCCCT
>JAQQSW010022283.1:0-10488 GCA_028646575.1 Pseudocheirus occidentalis
AAAATTGTTGTACAGCTGCCATTTTGGATAATTCCCCTTGCTCAGTCTCAAGGTCTGTGCTGTCAACATTTAGGCCTCTGAATGATATAAGACTTATTTTCAGTGGCTGAAGTTGATGCTGAAGGAATGCAAGGTACAGTGGATTATGTATGTAGTAGATTTGGAGTGGGAAGACCCACCTCTTAGCTAGGACCCCTAGTGACTCCAAGGCAAGTCACTTAAAGTCTATTTGCCTCAGGCACTTTAGATTTAATCTGCTCTGTTTCACTGATGAAATCGCAGGTCTTGGTGAACAAGTGCTGACTTGTCTGCCCCATCATTAGCCCCACCTAAGGCATCCCTCCCCACTCTCTCCCTCCCAAAAATGCATCTCCTAGGAGTGTGATAAACAACATTTTGTTCAGACAGTTTTGAGTGGTAGTCTGGAGACTCTCTGAAGTCAGGTGCCCAGATGACAGAAAGGGAAATATTCAGAAGTTAGTTGGTCCAGAGTAAACTCACTGTTGTTGTTCAGTCATGTCTGACTGTGATCCCATTTAGGGTTTTCTTGGCAAAGATGCTGGAGTGGTTTACCCTTTCCTTCTCCATCTCACTTTACAGATGAGGAAACTGAGGCACACAGGACTAAGTGACCTGCCCAGGGTCATGTTGTTTTGGGGTTTAGGGGTGCTCAGGATGCCAAAATACTAAAACACCAGGCGATTTTTACTCAAGCCTTCTCTCAGCCCAAAGTAAAGCAAAGTGTATTAAATATTCACCATATTGGGTAGACTCATAAGGAGCCTAAGCATTTGTGGCTTGTATTGATGAGCAGGTCAGAACAATCTGACACAGACTGAGTCTGAGCCCCTTCATGGAGGCAAGATAGATCTTATATGCAGAAAGACTGTGGCGGGGATCTAGGAGTCTAGTAGTCTGGGGTGATGAGAAGAAGGGTCCAGGGAGTATCTTGAGGAGTCTAGGGAGGATCAGACTCAAGAACCAAGAGAATGGGATTTTGATGGGATAAAGGGTGAGAAAGTCAGAGGTAACAGACAATGAAAGGTTAAGTGAGATTAAGGGTAACAGAGATTCAGTCATATTGATAATGGAAGACTTTTGGCTCCTGGGAAATGCCAGATCAAGTGGGAAGGTTCAAAGGAGTTCCTAGAGCCTATATTCCATCAGTCACGTAGCTAGTAAGTGTCTAGAGATGGATCTGAACTCAGGAAGATGAGTCTTCTGACTCCAGGCTCAGCACCCTATCCAAATCCCAAACCCCTACCACTACTGCCCCACTGAGCCACAAGGGAAAGGACCCTTTGATGAGTTATCAGAACTTCTCTGTCACTTCTGGGGTGTGTGCACTGACAGGCAGCCAGGTAGCACAGTGAATAGAGTATGGTACTTGGAGTCAGCAAAACCCGAGTTTGAATCCTACCTCAGACTGTCTGTGTGACTTTGGGCCGCTCTAGGCCTAGCTACCAGCTGAGTGAAATAAAAGGAGAGAGAGAAAGAGAGAGAGAGCTGAATAAAGGAAAGAGGGAGAGAGATGGGGTTGTATTCCATAGTCTGTTTATTGCAGACCTATTTCATACAGAGCCAAAGATACATGGAAGACACAAGGTTTATATACCCTTAACAGAATGCAAGGAACCACCCTTGGTCTTGCTCTTTCTCTACCCCAACCCAAAGCCAATCACTCCTTAAGCTCTTTATCCTGGGACCATGTCCAGAGTCACAAACAGGGTGTTACAATCAAGACTTGCAAATTAACTCAGTACTTTCTTTACATATTCATGAAACCAATGAGCATCTACCCAACAAGATTATACTTTCCTTGCATATCTGCCTAATGACCTTTGTAGAACTGGGGAGCTAATGTGGCCAAGGACCCTGAAAGTCTTGGCCTACAACATTAGGCAAGTCCCTTAACCTCTTTGTGCCTCAGTTTTTTCATCTGTAAAATGGGGGTGCTAGTAACACCAACTTCACAGAACAGTGATGAGAATCAAATGAGATCAAATGTAAAATGCTTTGAGGTTTGCAAAGGGCTAGAGATCTCTCTGAAGTCAGCAGCCAAATGAATGGAAAGGGAAATACCTAGTAATCAGTTGGTTTAGAGCAAATGCTGGAAAGAGACACAGTAGATCTCTGTGAAGTGGTTACTCCATTGAGCAGGACAGAGAGGACACTTGCCATAGATTTTCTTGGGTTCATGGTTCAGGAAGAAAGCAGACTTCCTAGTTAGCAACATCAAAGGTCTAATACGTTGGGAAGAGCTCAACAATGTATGGTATCCTTATATAGCATCAAGGTTCTTAAATACCCTTGTTTCTTTTCCCTCTAGTCCAGCAGTTCTCAACCTGTGGGTTATGTTCAGTTTGTAACAATGAAAATACATCCTGCAGATCAGATATTTACATTACAATTCATAACAGTAGCAAAATTACAGTTATGAAGTAGCAACGGAAAAAATTTTATGGCTGGGGTCACCACAACATGAGGAACTGCATTAAAGGGTCTCGGCATTAGGATGGTTGAGAATCACTGCTTGTCTTTTAGAATATTAGCAGTAAAACACACAGCCCCTTCTCATTAACTCAAATACATTTGCATTTCTCTGTTTTTCTGGACTCTTATTTGCATTTCAAAGTTTCTACTCAGCTCTCATCTTTTCTTCAGAAATAGTTGAAAGTCTCCTATTCCATTAGTTTTTCCCTGTCTTTAGGATAATACTCGGCTTTCAGCGTAAATCATTCTTGATTCTAAGCCTTGATTGTTTTGCCTTTTGGAATATTGTGTTCCAGGATATCCCCTCATTTTTAGTAGAAGCTGTCAGTCATTTTGCTAATTGTATTTGCTTTGCGCTAAGTGACAATCAGACTGGAGGGGATGATTGCTTAGCTGGCTAATCAATTAGGTGTTAACACCTGGACAAATTGGTCCAGAGATAACACTTTGGGGCAGAGTGATCTGGAGAAATAATGGAAGCTGGGCCTCCTGACCCTTCTTAGCAGCAGCCCTGAGGGCCCTCAAGGAATAGCCTGCATCTCTGCAACTAGCAGAGGTATGAAAACTAAGCAAAGTTCCAGTTATTTGTAGGGAATTTGATACTTATTTCCACAAACAAGACAATCACCAGGTTGGTGAATATTAAATGTAAATGAAACAGGGATTAAATCAATGGACTTGAATTCAAATATTGACTCTATGAATAACTAGAAAATAAGGTGATAGGGCTTGAAGGAAGGTTCCCTATAGTTTATTTTATGCAAGAGGCTGGAAGGACATATTAGTAACAATAGCGAAGGATCATACAGAGCTTTAGAATTTGCAAACTGCTTTCCATACTTTAGATCTCATTTGATCCATACAGCAACCCAGGAGTGTAGGTGCTATTATTCTCCTCTGTTTTACAGAAGAGGAAACTGAGATCAGGGAAATTTCAGTTACTTCCCCTGAGGCAGGATTCAAACTGTTCTTTCTTTACTCCAAGTTGGGTACTCTTGTCCGGTATTATATGGTGCCTCCACTGAATCAGCCATCAAAGAGCAAAGGAAGAAAAAAGATTCTGAGGAGGTGAAAAGGAAAAGAAATGAAAATTATGAGGTTTGCAGATTTTTTAAAAAAAAGTAACAGGATGAAAAAAATAAACAAATCAGTTAACGAGTATTTTTAATATGTTCCAAGCTCTGCTCAAGGCACTGAGGATTTAAAAAAAAAAAGAGACCCTTCTGTCATTACATTCTAAGGAGCAGGCTATGTGTGCATGTGGAGATCTTAGACTCTGCACTAGCAGGGCTGTGGAAATGACTGCTCTTGGGGCCCTCTGTCTGCTGGAGAGGACCACAGATGGAGCTCCTCCCTTTACCTACTTGACAAAGCTAGACTTTTAAGGAGGAGAGTGAGGGAAATCCTTTCACTGTCTGGGAGCCTAGAGATCCTACTTTAATTAGAATGCTTTCCTTTTAATGGGATCCTTTGAGCATTGGCTTTGAAATGATCCTCTTGAACTTTGGCTAGCACTGAGAGGAGAGAGGTGTGAAAATTCGGGGGGGGGGGGGAGGAGAAGGGATTAAACCAGCCCCAAGGATGCTGCCCTGTTTCCAGTGGGTAAGGGAAACTGACATCATGACTTTGCTCACTCACTTCTCCCCAACCCCCCAATCTTTTTACCCCTCTGTGGCAATTTATCCCATCTACAAAGCAAATTCCCTCCAGGTGTGGGGAGCCTGCCACCTCAAGGCCACATGTGGCCCTCTTTGTCCTCAAGTATGGCCTTTTGACTAAATCCAAACTTCAATGTTCTGTACTATACTGTTTCTCACTGTATATTAAATAAACAAACAAGCTTTATCATAACTACATTTGCTAACTACCCATTTTATTAATTTCTCAGGGAGATCCAATCTACAATAGAAAATACAGTTCAAAAAGTCCCAGACATTGTTCAGTACTTTGCATTTCCGGCAGGCCTCTAACCACTTGGAGAGTGCTCGTTGACCGCCGGTGACCCACACACCACATTTTAAGAACCATATGGCTCTAGAATGGTGTTAATGAGACCAAAGGCAGAGGTTCAGTCCTCATACAGAATAATGAAAAAGGAAAACCTGTACCCTGAGCCTCCTGCTATTTCCTTTTTCTCTTCAGACAGTGGGAGTCTTGTAGCTAAGGCATGGTGGGAGAAGAAAGAGGAGGAGCAAAGAAGGCTGTCCTTTGAGCAGGTGGGGTAGGCTTAAGTTAGTGAAAGTGGCTGACTCTCCATTCTCCCAAAGCAGCTGAGTATGTGTGCATGGGGGAGGGGGTTAGATGGGTTTCTTTTATACTCCTTGATCTGCTGTTTCATGCTTTGCATGCTGGGAATGCAATCAATATTATTGATTAAAGAGAAATGGCAGAAGGTCTCTGAATATATGAGTCCTAAATGCACTTGGACACACTGAATGTTACTGTATTAGCATACATGTGAGAATATCCTACAAATGTAGCTAGGGAAAGAATTCTATTATTGAATTCTCTTAGTTTTAAGAGTACTAATTCTATTTGTTGGATCACAGTAAAAGACAACAGCTCCTACTTTGCCTTTGGTGTTGGAATTCTCTTTTTCCTTTCTATGGTTGGTTTTTTTTTTCCTCCCTCCCCTTAGAAGCAGCCCTTTCTCTTGATTCAGGTCCCTACTGCCTTTATGTTCTCCCTCCTCCCTTCCTCCTACAAAATGGGAAAGGATTCGTTATCATTTGTCGAATAAAACAGTGTATTTGGCCCTTTGGGAACCATAAAGCATGACACTGATGTCAGCTATCATTATTTACACTGTAGTGTGAATGGGCTTCCATTAATCATTCTTCTCCCAGCCATATTTGTCTCCTGGCCTTTTTATCTCCAGCTGTAGAATGGGGGGCTTTGTCCCTGTTGAAAGAATTTCAGGCATATGTAAGTAGGTGTGGGAGATGTTTGGGGAGACTGGGACCTTACCATTCCCCTTGAAATCATAGCGTTCCCTAGCTTTATGGTGGACTCATGGAGTGGGGGCGGGAGCAGTGGACTGTGACATCAGGGACTATATTCCTTTTTTCTTTTGTACTTGTATTCTGATACAGTACCTTGCGCATAGTAGGCATTCAATAAATATTTGCTGGATTTGGAAGAGCGTTAGAAGACCTCAGTTCCAGTCCCAGCTCTGACATTTAATTAACTATGTGGTCCTGGGCAAGACCCTTCATGTTTCTGAGCCTCAGTTCCCCATCCACAAAACAAACAAAAAACCTTATAAAATGCTTTGAGGATTGCTAAACTCATTACAAATATTATCTCATTTCCCCCCTCACAACAACACTGGGAGGCAGGTGTAATTATTATTGCAATTTTACAGGCAAGGAAACTGGAAAAAAAAACAAACAGAAGTTAAATAACTTTTGTCTGAGGTCACTCAGCTGGTAAGTGTCTGAGGTTGAATTTGAATTCAGGTCTTCCTGATTCCAGGTCCCCCTCTCTATCCACTCACTGTACCACCTGGTTGCTGCAGCAACAACGATGGATATAATATTTGTACTGTTAATTCCAACTGGTATTTATGAGTTGTTGCTGTGGGTATGTCACTTAACTTCTCTGAAACAGTTTCCTTATGTGTAAATTGAGAATAATAATACCAAATAGGGTCATGAAGAGCCGAACACAACTGAAATGACAGAACACATTCATCCTGAAGAGCTAGGTGGCACAGCATCTGGCCTCAGACACTAGTTGCATGTCCCTATTCACTTAACCCTGCTTGCCTCAGTTTCCTCATCTGTAAAATGAACTGGAGAAGGGAAATGGTAAAATCATTCCAGTATTTCTGCCAAGAAAACCCCAAATAGGGTCACAAAGAATCAGACATGACTGAAAAATGACCCAAAAAAATTTATCCTAGGTCGTTATGAGGATACAATGAGACAATGCATGGTCTCAACCAGGCATCAATGTGCAAACCTTGAAACACTATATAAATGTTGGCTATTATTATTATTATTATTATTATTATAAATAGTCTATGGCTCATATATTCTGAGTACCTGTCCATAACTTAAAAAGGAAAGAGAGAGACTATCACAGAATATTTACAAAATGCTAATAATTTGTGCAGTACTTTGAGATTTGCAAAGTGATTCATAAATACTTGCAATACCCCTGGGGGGTAGGCGCTTTTATTATCTCCATTTTACAGGTGAGGAAGCTGGGACAAACAGCTACAGTCTTTTTTTTTTTTAAATTCTTCTAATGTAGTGATTAATACAGCGATGAGTGCACAGTGTTGTTGCTGTTCAGTCGTGTTTGGTTCTTTGTGACCCCACTTGAGGTTTTCTTGGCAAAGAGACTGGAGTGATTTTCCGTTTCCTTCTCCAGCTTATTTTACAAATGAGGAACCCGAGACAAACAGGAGTAAGTGACTTGCCGAAGGCCGCACAGCTAGTAAATGTTTGAGGACAGATTTGAACTCGTGAAAATGAGACTTCTTGACATTCTATCCGTTGTGTCACCTACGGGCCATAGATCCTTAGTCATAATAATATATTATTAGTAACAATAATAGATCCTTAGTAAGCGACTATTGATGGGTAAAAATTTCTATTTTATCTAATCTAGATAGACATTACCAAGGGCATGTGGGTTTATTTCAGGTTGGTAAGTTACTTCTTGTAGACCTCAAATGAAAATGTCTATAAAGTACTTGGCAAACCTTGAAAGAACTATATGAGTATAATCCATTGTTGTTTTTGCTCTTACTCTGGTCTCATTCACATTTTCAAAATTGTTTTCAAGTAGAGGCACTCTAAGGACAAGTTGATATACTGCTCTTATTACTTTATATTTAATGTTCTGCGCAGGAATTGCACAGGTGGATAGATTGCCTTTTGTAAATGAATGAGAGTATAGGGAGGTGATCTCATCTTTTGTAGACTCACTGAAAACATTTTTGAAACAAGTCCACAGCACACAGAATGACAGGAATGGAATGTGCCTTGTTTGTCTCACCTGCCTTTGATTTCCTCTGCTCAGTCTCTATATTTTGAAAGCTTTTCATTCCATGGGGTTTGGAGATGATGAGTTTTCAGTTGGGCAACATCTACAAAATTGTTATTCTTAACTTATTATGGATCAAGGCAATGGCCGGGTGATTGTGGGCGACGTTTTTTTGTAATAATGTTCCACCACAGTATATTTGTAAAATTATCAGGAATATTTGGGGAATTGTGTTGGCAGTGTTGGCATTCACCATCTGTTTGTAAATAAAGGAGAGCAAATAGCTTTTGTATAACTTTGGCCCCCAAACGTATTTCTTGGCATTAAGTGGGTGCCAAATTTTTGTAGCCTGCAGTGATATGTTGAAACTTCCATCATGAGGTGGAATGTAAATCAATACATCTAGAATCCATAAGGAATATCTTTCTGTGCTTTCTCATATCAATGACCCGATTGTGAAATATTATCATAAAGTTTTCCATGTCTGTAAACACATCCAGATGACTCAGGCATTTGTATGTTTTGTAGATACTTATTAATGGACATGTTGTCTCACCTTATAGAACATAAGTTCCTTGAGGTCAAGGATGGTTTCTATTTTGTCTTTGGATCCCCAGGGCCTAACCTAGGGCCTGGCATATAGTATGTGCTTACTATGTTGGTTATTATTGTTCAGTAGTTTCAGTTGTATCTGACTCTTCATGACCCCATTTAGGGTTTCCTCGGTAAAAATACTGGAGTGGTTTGCCATTTCCTTGTCCAACTCATTTTACAGATGAGGAAACTGGGACAAGCAGGTTAAGTAGCTTGCCCAGGTTCATACAGCTAGGAAGTATCTGGGGCCAGATTTGAACTCAGCTTTTCCTGATTCCAGGCCCAGCATTCTATCCTCTGATCCAGCTAGCTGCCTTTTGGTAGCAGAAAGATAGAATGTTCCCTAGGATATGGAAGCTAAAATGATGATGATAAAGATGAGAAGAATAAAATAATAAGTATTTAACTTCTCTGTACTTCAGTTTCCTCATATATAAAAGATGGGGTGGATTTCAAGACCTCTCAGGCCCCTTCAAGCTCTAAATCTATGGTCATATAAATAGCTAACTTACAATAAGGAGTGGGAAAAAAAACTCTTTAATTAGATGCATACTATGTGCCAGGAATAATGTGCTAAACAGTGAGGATAAAATCTAAAAAACAAGGCCATCTCTGGTGTCAAGGGTCTTGTATTCTAATAGAGGAAGATGGCAGATGTTGGGGAGTAGTGCACAGGAAGGTCTGAGAGGACATAAGGATGCTGAGTGCAGTAAAAGGGAAATTGATGGACATATACTTTCCAGGAATGGCAGTGTTGCTGCAATGACAATTCTCATAGAAGAATGTAGAAAGAGGTGAAAGAAGATGGTTAGTGTATTGTAGCATAAGAAGAAGATGGTTGGAATCCATTGAGGTGGGTCTGGGAGCCACCTAGTAGCTCCAACCCAATATTCACAGCATCAACGGAGACTATGAATATGCTGCCACAGTTCTGAATCACAAAATATAATAGACTTTCCATATAGAAGACAGAGGCAAAAAAATTATTCAGACACCAGAAAGCCAAATCTCAACACCAGAATGTAGGAAGCCAAAAAGGCCTGATCCAAAGCTCAGATAAATTCTTGGCAGTTGGTTCTAAAGGAAATCCTTTCAGATGCGGCTTTTGAAGCTAGCTCCTGGAATTCTCCTTTATGATGCACTGCATTTGAAAAGATGTTACCTGAGTTCTGAGATCAAAGCCTCTGCCCAGCACTAAGATTCTAGGCAAAGGGTATTAAATCTTTCTTAGATTACAGACATTCTGTCACATCCAGGATATTACCTAAATCTCCTGTACTAATAGTGATAAGAAAGCTAGAGTTATATTTTCTTTTGTCTCATTGCTCTATAAAAACCTTGTCCAAAGAATCAATAAAAGTATTTCTGTCTTGAACTACCCACATGGCCTGGTTCATTCTCTATCACGTCTCTGACCATGCTTAGTGCTGGACATTTAGTGGCTTATTGCACCGGAAAGTCAAATTAAGCATAGCAACAAAGAAGTTAATACACCATTACACAGCAGGGAGCCACACCATTCTTTAGCCTTCCCACCAATACTCACAAGCCTGGCTGTCTGCTTGCCTGCATCCTCTCTCTCCTACCACCTAGCTACTCTGATTCCCAGTTTCTTGTGGGCTCTGCTCTACCTGTTCAGTAAGCTCCTTCTACCACAGGCTTCATGTGATTATATTCAGCCTATTAGGGGGCAGGGAAGATCTTCAAATTCCCATTATCATTACACCTAGGTAGTGGTGAACTCATCTTATTCTTCAGAAGCACAGGGCACCAGGGTGGAAGCTGAAGGGCCACTGAGAGATTGAAGGTGGAGGAAGGTGGCATGGCAGGCAGAAGGTCATATATAACCACATAACATTTAAACTTTCTTTGTTATTTTTTTTCCTTTTTAAATATATTTTTACTTGTTTTCTTGTTTACATCATTCATTTTCATGACATTTTTGAATTACAAATTTTCTCCCTGTCTTGCCCCTGCCCCAACCCTAAAACAGCAATCCCACTGTAAAGCCCTACCCCCTGCTCTGCTCTCTTACTTTCTGGTAGGGCAGGGAGGGTCTCCCTATCCCAGCCCCTGTATATCTTAATTCCTAGTTGCAGGTATTACAAAACTTTAAATTCTAGATTCTTTCGATTCCTCCCTTGTCTCCCACCCCCACTGGTAGGTCAATCAATTTAATACAGCTGTGAATGTGTGATTATACAGGACATCTTCATAGTGGACATATTGTGACAGTGATCATCTGTCTCTTCTTCCTGCCCCTCCCCCCCTTGTTCTGTTCTCTACCCTGTCCCTGTCTCTTTACTGAAGTGTGTGCTTCCAGCATCCCTCCCTCAGACCCTGCTATCCCCCATCATCCCCCCTCTCATCCCCATGCCCCCTACTCTCCTGTGTGGCATGATGCCC
>JAQQSW010022284.1:0-10488 GCA_028646575.1 Pseudocheirus occidentalis
AAAAAAAAATAGAATACATGCTGTCACCCCTATATCACCCAAATAATGATTAAATGTTATCACTAAACAAAGAACACTTAAAATAGGAAATAGAGAACAAGCACAATTTACCATTTGGAGGGGAGTATGAAAATTAATCCTACTTAGTGCAAACATTCCAACCCACTGCAAAAAACAAAACTGAAAGCTATAACAAGGCCAGAATTGTGTGTTATCTAACATTTATATCTTTTCTGTGCATAGAAAAGTATTCTACAGGGAAGCTAGGTGGTGCAGTAAATAGAGCATGGGCTCTGGAGTTAGGAGAGAACCTGAGTTCAAGTCCCACTTCAGATGCTTGACACTTGCCCAAATGACCTTGGGCAAGTCATTTAATCTCAATTGCCTTGCCTTCCCCTTCCCTCCAAAAAAACACATTAAAAATTTTTTTTAATTAGAAAAGTATTCTGCAAATGTAAGATGCTTAATTAGTGTTGTTGTTCAGTCTTTTCAGTTGTGCCAGATTCTCCATGACCCCATTTGAGCAAAGATAATAGAGTGGTTTTACCATTTCCAGTTCATTTTATTGATGAGGAAACTTAGGGTTAAGTGACTTGCCTAGAGTCTCACATCTAGTGTCTGAAGCCAGATATGAACTCAGGAAGATGAGTCCTACATCCACTCAACTAGCTTCCTATTTAATTACTTATGAGTGAATTAAATTAAAATGCCTCCATATCTTGGTGGTACCTTTTTTGAGATGTAATTGATTAAATGATATGCACAGAGTGGATTATAATAAATACTGAATGTGGACTTGTTTGGGGGATTTTGTTTATTTTTGGTCATCTCACATATATTTGCTTATTCTGTTGTAGGCTCCTAAAGTCAGAGACTAAGAGTACTTCCTTTATAATATCCAATGTCTTTTAACTTAGAATTCAGTATTGGCCAGTGTTACTGATTCAGTTCCAAAAATGTCTTCACATATTGGCTGAGACCCTAAAGTAATTTTTCATACACTATTTCCCAACTCACTCACAGTGGTCTTCCTAATGGATCTGGCATTGGCATATCACAAGGTATGTGTACCAAAAGGTAGAACAAGAGATGATTTTAATGGTTTGTGGGGCAGTTTTTGCTCACCTTCCTTTCCACATCCTTCTGTCATGTTCTAAAATGCATTTTTACAGTATTTAAAGACTGTCTGCTACTTGTTCAAAGCCCTTTACTTTGGCATTCTACTGAGGTCTACCTTAACCACAAAATACTGTATGCTTCAAAAATTCTTCCCCACTCCTAGGCCTTGTGCTCTATCCACCACACCACCTAGCTGCCTCCACAAAAATAGAGACCATCAATTTGACATCTCTCTCCCAAAGGATTATGATCCAGATATTAGATTAAATTTGTAATTAAGTTAAAAAAAACACCTGGAAATGAATAGACTATTTGCTTAGTAAACCTTAGCTGATAAAAATCTTTAGCAGTCTTACTCTTCTTAAAAATGCTGGCTTTTTTCAGGTTTTTGGTTTCTATTTTCTACCAGCTTAGATTTGTTTTTAGGTATCTTGATATTTTTAATAGTTTTCACCAAAAAGGGTAAGAAAGAATAATAAAATTTTGGAACCTGACAAAGCTAGTAAAAAATTTTCTGCATATGTTTTGACCCAGATATTCTTATGTCTCAGGTATCTGACATTTCAGTCTGTGCTAGAAATCTTTGCAAACCTAAAAGCATCAAAGAAATTATCAACTATTATTATTATTACTCTTATTATGGAAACTTGTTAAGTGTACTTCCCATGTATTGATAGTCTGCATCCATATACATATAGAATACATATACATATATCCATAGGTATCCATATACCTATAGAAGCCACAATGAAGGATGAATACAGAGTGTAGATGAAAACAAGATTTTAAGCAAAAATAACACAATTTATATGGTAGTGAGTGGTGAGCCCTTCAGAGAAAGTAGTCCTTTTTAGAGGGTATGCATTCATCTCAATGATGCCATCCCTGTTCAGAATTTCCAAAACTTCAGAATGACTTCACTTCATGTCCCAAAGCACATGCTTTTAAATAATGTCAGTGGAGGAAAGTCTTTTGAGGGCCAATTTGATTCCAGGGAACAGCCAAACATCTCTTAGAGCAAAGCCTAGTGAGTGATGTGAATGATCAAGCTGTGAGACTCTAGGATAAAGAAATTTTTTAAATTAAGTGGAATGCCTCCAAAGTAATGAGACTGGCTTTCCTAGCTACCAAACAGCCCTTGCATAATTTATTCATGTGCTTGCAGCCTGAATGCAGAAAATTTGCCTGACTTCTTACCTTCCTCCCAGAAAAAGAAAGCAGGCAGGCACAGAGCCTATTAAATCCTTGTAAGTAAATGCCAAAATTTGACAAATGAGTTTTTACCCCCATGTTTATGTTTGGGATACTTTGTGACCCTTGTCATGAATTAGGCAGTTGGATGATACAAAGGATAGACGGAGCTAGTTAAGCCTCAAGTGAGGAAGACCTCACTTCAAATCTGGCCTTGGACACTTTGCTGCCTGACCTTGGACAACCCATGTAATCTCAGTTTCTTCATCTATAAAATGGGATAATAGTAGCACCTATCCCCCAGAATTATTATAAGGATCAGACAAGATAATGTTTGCAAAGTACTTAGTGCAGCGCCTAGTACATGTTGGCACTGTATAAATGCTAGTAGTAGTAGTAGTAGTAGTAATTAAAATACCAATATTTGCATAGATGTACTGTTAGGTTTTTTGTTTGGTTGGTTGGTTTTTGTTTTTTTTAGTGATAGCTAATAAATAATGGATGCTCCTAGCTGAAGTAAGCTTTAATCTTCTATTTCCAGGTTCATCTCCTTCCTATCTTCAATATCTTGCTAGGTTTTCAATTTATTCAACAAATATTTATTAAGACCCTGTTAGCACAAGGCAATGCAATGTCCTGCTGTGGAAGCATAAAACACAGTCCTTGCCTTAGAGAAACTTTTAGTCATTTATCTTTAAAATGGGTAGATAGACTTTTATATCAAGGACAAAGGAAGTATAAAATATATTAAATATTAGCAGCCGCTTTTGAAAAATAACAACTAATTTGATTTTTTTTTCAGGAGAAATATAAAAAGTTCAACTTACTTTTAAATTAAGGACAAGGAAAATTAGACCATTGATTACAATAAATAATAAACAAAATGCCATATTATAGTAGGACTACCTAGAGAAAAAGTTTGAAAGAGGGGCATAGGAAAGTGAAACATTTGGGGTCCCTTTCTTCCTCCCTCAGTTTCTCTGTCTGTCTCTCTGTCTCTGTCTCTCTCTCTTTCCCTCATTATTCATCTAATATCTTTTATTTGCTATAATATAAAATTAAATCATACCATTTACTTTGTGGAATTTAATAAACTTTATTTTCCCTGTTCTTAATTTTAAAATAACATGAAATAATTTGAACCTTTTGCATTTATCTTTCCAAAATGACTCAAAGTATAGTTTCCTTTAACTTTCTGTATCCTGAGATTGATGCCACTCATCTTTTTCCCCATAGACAAAAATCCCTCAACTAAAAAAATAAATTCTCACCACCAATGTAAACAATAATAATTGCTCAAATGTACATAGCTTCAAAATTTGAATAATGTTTCATATTCATTGCCACATTTAACATGTAAAAATATAATTATTTAATATCATTATATTTACTATTACTTCAGGCTAAAAACTTTAAAAATGAGTAAATATAACTTCTTTTTAAAAATGACTAATATACCATTAAAATGCTATATTTTAATGGAAATTTTTCTTACTAATCCTCAAACATTACTATTTGTCTTTTTTTCTGGCTTTCACAAAACAGATTAATGAAACTACTACCCTATAGGCCTCTTTCTTGACTGATTATTCCCTAGCTTACACCACCAGTGAATAAGAAGCCCAGTCATGCTTATTTCACCCAGTGAATTCACTCCAGTCATTGTGCAAACTTCTCTACCTTCTATCTACCTCCTTTGTACATATTCAGGTACCTTCCCCTTTTCCCTTTTTAGTTACCTTTAATGTGTGGTCTTCATGCATGAGAATGTAAGCTCCTTAAGGGTAAGATTATTTGTATTTGCCTCTCCAGTCCAGTGTCTGGCACAGAATAAATTCTTAATAAATGCTTTATCTATTTATCTGTCTGTCTACCTATGAAACATGTATAGATTCAAAGAAAGCTGTTTTAGAATAGGAAGAATACTGAATTTAGAAATCAGAAAAGCTGCAGGGTTTTTTGTTTTCTTTTTTTCCACCTTGCAGATCTTTAATTTCAGGTCTAAGTTGTTCAGAAGACATGTGCATATGATGTTTTAACTGAAAAAGAAAGACAAAGCATGAGGAGAAAGTGGGTGAGTGAAGCAGGGCTGACAGTGTACCACAGCTGACATGCTAATGGCTTGCCAGAGATGCCTTTTTCCACAGTCCTGCCCTCTTAGATGTAACAGTGTATTTTAACATAGCTTTGTATTCTCCTGTCAAATCTGCCTCAGTCTTGTACTTGTCCAGTCCTTGTCTCATGTTGTCATTGTGGATAATGGTATCATGGGTCCTCTTATTCTCATCCCAGGTTTGGGACAGCTCATTTGTCAATGTCTGCAGCTGTCTCTGCACACACTCATTCTTCTCTGACTCAGTGATAACTTTTTTCTTTTCAGTAGTATACAATGCCCTCACTTGTAGCCTCTCTGCTCAGTCCCTTCATCCTGCAAGTTCTCCAGCACATGCTAATTTCCAGGCTCATACACAGGAGATGGTGGCAGTGGAGGGGAAATCTTCACCTGGTGAAGTGCTTCCTTGGCCTTGACAAGATCATCCTGAGCTTCCCTGGTCCTGAGCTGCCATTGTACCATTTCATCCTCTTTACGCCTCCTGGCCTCTTCTAGGAGAGCAGTCTTGGACATATATTCAACAAGTTCAGCAGCCAGCTGCTCCTGGTTCTTTATCTGATCTGAAGCTTGTCTCACCAGTTCTTTGGCTCAAAGAGCAGCCACATGGTCAGCCTCAAGGTGCTCAACCCCTTTCTGGACTTGCTTCTTCTCTTCCTCCAGCTGAATTACTTTCTTGATCTGTATCAGAGAAATCCTTTTCTGCTTTTTTGGTCTTCTGCTCATAGTGCTGAAACCTCAGCTTCAGCTCCTCCTTTTCTCACAACATCTGCTCCTTCTCTCATTTGACAGTCTCTTCTTTTCAGTTTCCAACTGCTGCCTCTCCACTTGTTTCTAGTGCTTCTCCTCCTGGTCTTGGACTTTCATCTGCTATACCTCAATGGTATCTGGTTTCCTATGGTTTATGGTCCCCATGCAAAGCTGAAGAATCCACTTATTAGTCTGGAGACAAGGTACATAACATACAAAGTCAGGTGCTTTCTTGTCAATGGGTTTAACAACAATTTTTTTGTGACTGAAAGAGAAGTTTCTGATTTTGCACCAAGGGAAGCCAGTCTTTGGGGTCAATTTATCATCTTTCTCATAAATATTCAGCCCAAGGGCATCCACTCCAAACCAAAGGTCTGCTCCTTTTTTTTAATCTCGAAATAATTGATCCCATGCATCTCCAAATCCTGTACAATCTCCAAATACTCCAGCATAGGTCCATCTTTCTGGGGGATCCAGTGCTCAGCATGCCACACTTGCATTCAATCCTCCCACTGTTGCCTGCAGAGCTTGTGCTGGTCCATTACTCTCTCCTGGGATCAAAAGTTCAGAGCTGAGGTATCCAACCTTGTACACATCACTGTTATGGTCGCCAGACTCGGCTTGAACAGCATAGGACCCAAGGAGCACTGCAGTCTTGGTATGGCAATAGATTTCATCACCAAGGAATCCATTTTTCCCTTGTAGGAAGAACAGCTTCTGGCTAATGTCCTGAATCAGCTCTTCAGTTACAACCTGTGGGTGGAATTTGCCTGGGAATTTGAACTGGAGGGAGTTCTCTTTCCTGATTTCCTGAGCAAAGAACTTTTTATCAAGCTTCAGCCACTTTGGAAATCCTTTATTATCCACATATTGGAAGCCTAAGTACCATACTTCCCAAAGGCCATTGGTCTTAACCACCTGGCCAAAGAGAGAGTTGCTTTCAAGTAGTGAGCTCAATGACAAACTCCAGCTGTGCATCCATGGCACAGAAATTGATTGGTTTTGGTGTTTTCAGTTCCTGGTATATTCCTTAATATTCCTTCAAACAAAACTTACATGCAAAGAGCTCTCTTCTTTCCCTATGTAGTGCAAATTCAGTCCTCAGTTCTTCTGACCAGCTGGCAGTCAGTAGGCTAGTGCTCTTCTCACCCTTGCTGCTCCAGTGACTCAGCTTCCTGGGACCCCTGGCAGTTGGGCTAGGTGGAGAGTGGGTGGGTGTGAAGAAGCTGTGTTTAAATACTGGCATTAACACTACCCATGCAACCACAAACAAGTCACATAACACTTCTGTACCCCATTTTCCTCAGCTATAGAATGATGGAACTAGAATAGATGAACTTTAAGGATTTCCAATTTGAAATCTATGATTCTTTGAATGATACTTTTCACACATACTAGATTTGATCAAGCTTATATAAAATGACCTAGTTCTTCATTTCCCCAGTTACAGTCTTACGGTTTTCACTTCTTGCAGATGGCTTTAACTCTAGCACCTAGGTCCCCCTTTTCACACAGACCCCCTGAGTAATACCTCAAGCTTGAGATACATTGTGTAAATGGATAGGGATCCCTTCAAAAACAGTTTACTAGCTGACACATCAATTAAAAGGGAAGATAAGGGAATAAAGTTTTACTAAGCACCTACTGTATGTCAGGCACTGTACTAAGTGTTTTAACAAATATCCCATGTGAGATAAGCGTTGAGTTGCCATTAGCAATTTCCTAGCAATAACTTTAACTTAGAAGTTGTTTCCTCTTTTTTTTTTGGAGGGCAATTGGGGTTAAGCAACTTGTCCAAGGCTGCACAGCTAGTAAGTGTTCAGTGTCTGAGGCTGGATTTGAACTCAGATCTTCCTGACTCCAGGGCCAGTACTCTATTCACTGTGCCACCTAGAGATCCCTAAGTTATTTCCTTTTACAGAGCTCCCAGTTATTATTCTGAGTTTGTCCCTGAACAAATCATTTTAAATAAAAAGTCTAAATGCTTTCTTTACATTTTGCCTTCACTTCCTCTAAGAGAGTAGTTCTTAACTTTGTCATGGACCCTTTTGGCAGTTTGGTGAAGTCTTCTGGACTCTTCTCGGAATTATATTTTATGTTAGTAAAATATATAGGATTGCAAAAGAAATCAAAAGTAAGTGAAAATAGAGATGTAATTCTTTTTCCCTCCAAGTTCACAGATCATTTGAAATCTCTCTCTATGGACTGGTTAAGAACCACTCTACATAAAAGCTGTTGCCTTTAAAAAATTCAGAGAGTAAGATTAGCTAATTAGTATAGATATGGGAAATACCCATGTTCACTCTGTACATTTTGTTGAGAAAATATATCCCGCAAGTTTCTTCTCTCATCCATGATTCAAATCAATTCATCTCAATTCAATTAAGTGTTTATTAAGTACCTACTATGTGCTAAGAAAATGTTAGGATAGGAAAGAAAGCAACAGTGAAACAGTTGCTACCTCAAGAAACTTATTTTCTTCTGGGACAACTCAATGTTGTAATGGTAAGGAAATTTGAAGATCTTCCCTGCCCCTGAATAAGCCTAAGGGAATTTGAAGACCTTCCCTGATTTGAAAATATACTCTGCCCCCTAATAGGCTGAATGTGGTCACATGGAGCCTGTGGTAGGAGGAGTTTGCTGAAGGATGGGGCAGAGCCCAACAGGAGAAGCTTGCTTAGGGGAGGTTTGTTTTTCATGCTTTGTTACTTTGCAATTGGGCAGTGGGTCATGAGGGCTGTGGATGTTCTCTGACCCTGGAGAAGGTTATATATACCCTGAGGTGAGGTTTTGCTTTAGGGCTCACTCATGGGAAGAGTTGCATGATTTGGCTAGAGGAGACCCTGGGCAGCCATTCAGCCCTCCCCCCCCCACCTTTGAAAACCCAGATGTTGGTACTTCTATCTCTGGTAATTAACACTGTATGGATATAATGGTCAGACAGCTAGAAGCCCTGTCTGTTGATCTGTTGAATTGTGTTATTTTCTCTATATTTTTGTCACTTGTAACTTCTGTTTGTATTCTCAAGTTCAGGGTACTGACTTTTTCCCCCTGAAGTAGATAAATGATATATTTTTGATTAACCCATTTTGAGTTGCTTTCCTTTAGAAAAGCAGATCTAAGAACCTGTGCTAACAGCCATCCTGGGTATGCTAGGGTGCTTGCTGCTACAAATGTATACACAGATAAGTTAATATTATTCATCTGAGAGTCCTGAAGATTTCACAAGCACCTCTGCAAATTGCTAAGTTGCAGAATTCTGCATAATCTTTCCATGAGAGGATGTAATGATTCATATACAAGGCAAACTCTAAGCCAAAAAGTAATGACCTAAATTTACCCAAAGCTCAAAAAAACTGCCAAATGCTCCTTCTAGGATTTTTCCCCCATGGCAATAAATTTTTTGAGCTATGTCACAGGATATTTTACATTCGAATAGACATTTATTAAAAATATCCAACCCAGCATCTGATGAATTGCCGTGACAAAAAAAGTTGCTAAGTCTGGGCCCCTCAAACCAGGTAAGGAATTCAAAGCTTATTTCAGCTTTCTAAAGCCTTCTCAACACTGAGAACTGAGGTTAATAATGATAGAGATATGCTAGTAAATATCTAATGACTAGCTACCTGGGATAGGAATGTCTGTATGATATGTTTTCAAATTTTATCTGCATTATTAACACTTTCTCTTTCACTACCTTAAGTCAAGAAATCAAAAAACAATAAATGTAACTGTAACTGCTCATAGTAATAATTTAACAATCTGCTCTCCAGATCCAATATGAATTGGCAAGAATATACCACTGTATATGGGTAACCCTTTTGAGTTTATTCTACTTTGTTGTCAGATATTGTTGTCAGAACCAACTATGGGTTCCAAATGAAGAATAATCCTTTGTATAGCTAGCCACTAGTCTCTCAAATATCTTCGAAATTTTCTTAGTTAATAGCTACTTAATTATCCCAGAAGGGATTTAGGTACCTATTTCCTATCAAGTCTCTTAATAGCTATCCTTTTTAAGTCCAAACTAGAATTTATTAAGCATGACCTGAGGGGTTCCATATTCTCATTTACATTTTCACTGCAAATTGTTATATTACCAATGCTGATGGGATAAATGCAATTAGGAGAGCTAATAATATACTAACCAACCCTTGGAAAGAAGTAAACAAGTTCTTCTACATTTGAGATAAGACATTAAACTCATATACCTTATCTAGTATTATTTTGGCTTGAATTCTTTCCATCTAAGACCATTTGTCAAAAACCTATATGACAGTGTAGAGTTGAAATGATTTTAACAGTTCCTGATATGTCTCAAAGTATGGAAATTATGGAATGATTAAGTATGGGCTATAGGATTTAATTTTCTGTAATACACAGAGCAATTAGTTGTGCTGTCTGGTTTTGAAATGAAGACAAATAGAGAAGGGATTTGTCAAAGTTCTGTCAATCTCCCCCTTTAAAAATCTACTTTACCTCTTTGATGATAGTCTCAATACCTTTCCACTGCTAGTAGTACACATAGCAAAATTAGTTCTACCTAGATTAAATGTATTTGTAAACTTACTCAATAGGTATAATTTTTTCCTCTCAGTTTAAAAACTGTCCTCAAATCTTCTTAATTGTTCCAGCTGTTCCATGTTGCATTGCTACAATGAGTTTATCTACCTTTTCTTCTCTCCTCAAGCTTTTTACTCTCCACCCTTTAAGATGAGGACTCACTTCTTACTTTATTGATGAAATTAAGTCTATTTGTCTTGAGCTCCCTCTTCCCTCTGCTTCATCTCAAAAACACTTGACATCATCCCCATTCTGTTCATCTTTTCTACAGTCTCTCATAAATGCTAACCCTTCTTGACAAGCCCAACCATTCCGATTATTATATTATAATTATTCTATCCCTTCCTATTGTCTCCTGCAGGTTGCCCTCTCAATCATAGTCTCTCTCTTTTACTCACTGTTCTTTCTTTCTCTGCAACCTTCAAGCATACTCAAGTCTTCTTCATTCTTACAAAGCCTTCAGTGGCTTATAACATCTTGTCAAATCTTTCCTCTGAATCTCTCCCCTTTTCTCAAACTCCTAGAAAAAGCTATTTATACTTATTGCTTACACTTCCTCTCTTCTTATTCATTTCTCAACCATTTGCAATCTGGCTTTCAGCTTCATCAGTCATCTGAAACTGCATTCTCCAGTTACTAATGATCTCTTAATTACCAAATGTGATAGTCTTATCTTTATCCTCATCCCTTTCCAAACTATCTACTGCATTTGACACTGTTGACCAACCTCTCCTCCTACATACTTCTTTTTTCAC